>AWWV01010855.1:0-52562 GCA_001974805.1 Corchorus capsularis
AGTGATCAAAATTGAAGGATACTTCCAGTAAAATCTAAATCTTCGATTCTATGAAAAAAAAAAACAATTTTAATTAAGCCATTAAAATAACAGAAATATGAACTTTGAAACAAGAACATCAATAAATTATATGTGAGAAAGTGAATTAAATCCATAAGATATATTCAGACACATAGAAAAGTGGAAGGAAAGCATACAAAACAAACAGATAAGGGTCTCTATGATTGAGTATGATCCAGAATTAGACGTGCTGAGTGAAAAATCCAAACAAGAATGGTGAAAAGAAACAGAGGAATTAGGGTTTAGGGGAAGCAAACCTTTTCGGGAGAGAGTGAAAGTTAAGTTGTTTTGGTCGAGGGAGAGTATTGAAGATTATGGTCAATACTCAATATAGGGTGCTTTTATATATATAGATAGAAAACCGGTCGTAGGTCCTAACCCAATTAGGAAAATTAAAAGATTCCAAATCATAATTGGAAAGGGATTAAACGAATGGCCATGGTAAAAGCTTGCGTCGACTTGGGGAAAAAAATTGGATGGGGCAGACAGAGGAAATGGTAATGGGATTTTCAGGAACACTTCTCTTTACATATTTGCTTCCCCTGTCACTGCTTGCTACTCCCACTCCCACCCCTTATCCAAAGAAGTGGTCGGATGGTCAGGAAAAATGGAAGATTCGCCGGGCGTTTGTCTAAATTCCAGCGGCCCCAGCCTTAATGATGTAACGAATGCCGATCAATTCAATCAGCATTGCTTGATTTGTTTACTAAATTTATTGGAATGACCCAAAAATACCAAAAGCAGAGAGTTGTTAGCTTGTTTGTTGACATGTTTTGTACATCTATGATCGATGTCGCAAACGAGTTAAACATCCTTTGCCATCCTTATTTTCCTTCCCCTGTAATCATTATATAAATAGGCAGAAAAGCAGAGACCATGGCAAAACCAAATTTGATAATAATCTGCACAAATTTATGTTTATTAGTGATAGATTAAAGGACTAAATTATAGATTGAAGCCTCTTAACTCACAAAGCAGAGAAACTAAAAGCATATCTTTAGTCTATAGAATCAAATTTTCTATGAGAAAAGTAAAAGACAAAAGGTAAAAACTATAACAACTTAATCATGTGAACATTTAAATATCCCACATCAATTAATTAATTGTTTAAGTTAATGTTTATAAGAATCTTCATCACAGGATACAATTGCCCGAAAGGGCACCCCATCTTCCATAGATGGGTAGCTAATACAACTTGAATTTGTTTAGTACTCTACTCTTGCGTTTGTCCCAATCGGGATCCCATTCACTACGAATGGGTAGCCAAATTCTTCTACTTGGTTGAATCTGAATTCTAATATATAATAACCTATCCTCCATGGCTAGGTAGCAATTTTTTTTTCCTGCCTTGGATGTATTGTTATGATTTGGTCAGATTTTTCTTAATAGTCACTCTTTGAAACTACCAATTGCCTAAGAAGCCAATCCTTCACAGCAGAACAGAAGGAGGAATCTGATCAATCCAGAATCCACTAGTCAATCCAGCCTAATTCGTTAATCAAGTGTTCATTACTGACTTAAAAGTTGATTAAGACCAGCTTTTCTGCCATTGTTTTGAATTCTTAGATATTTCATATTCCAATTGGACATGGAAGAGTTATTTGATTTCTCTCAAAATCTTGAAGCTCTGGTTTTATTTAAATCAATTACCTTGGAAGTTATTGACATTAAAGTTCTGCTTTATGAGTTTATTCTACATTTTTTTATTAGATCATCATCAATTGTCTTACTTACCTGTATTCAACGGGCTTCGGCCCATTTGGTCTCCATGAGTAGACCAGTGAATTCTGTCAAAAGCCTTATTATTGGGCCTTCTTTGGGTGGGAGAAAAATCTTGTTATCGCTATGTTGCCCAGATCATGAAAAAATTATAGTAACCGTTATCATGATTCATGAAGCTTTAAATTTTATGAACATTTTTCTTTCAATTTTAACCCGTGCCAGCACCAGCATGATTTCATTTGAACTATTGTAAATTTCTAATGGTGGGCAACTTGGCATTTGTTCCTCGCAATTTAAGTTAAAAGGAAATTTCCAGCACGTTTCTATTTAACAATCAAATGCTTAACTTTCTTGAGGTTGAAAATTTGAAGAATCAATTACCAACAGAAAACTCAAAATTTTGCTCATTCATAGGAAAATTGTCAAAGATGTGACACACTTAATTTTGACCCAAATAATGAAAAGTTCAAATTGAACCTAGACCATCTCTCATACGGCGGCTTATGGCCTTTTTTTTTTCCTTTGCAATGTTTGTGAAGCATAAATGAATTTTGAACCAAAAAAAAAAAAGCAGCAAAACTGCAAAAGCGCAATGTATTCTGCATGGAAATTTGTCATTTCTTCTTTAACTAGTTTTACATTTCTTCTTACTCTTTCTGTTGCCCAAGATGCTCTCTACCATACCTGTGTTGAAACCAATGGCAATTTCACCAGTAATAGCACTTACGAAGCAAACCTCAATAGTCTAATTTCCACTTTCTCATCTAACATCACAGCAAATGATTTTGGATTCTACAATATATCATCTGGCCAAGGTCCCGATGCAGCTAATGGAATTGCCCTTTGCAGAGGAGACGTAAACTCTGACATTTGCCTCGGTTGCATCCATAACGCTACCACTGAGCTGAGAAATCGCTGCCCAAACCATACAGAAGCAATAATCTGGTATGACTCATGCATGTTTCGCTATACCAATCGCTCCATCTTCGGTGTGATGGAAATCGACCCTTTTCACATTATAGGCAATGATCTCCAATAAGATTATAGTCCACATTATATATTCTGGGGGTGAGTGATCAAACTCTTAGGAGATGATGATATATATTTGTAATAAATGAGATGATATATATATTTAAAATAAATTCCTATTTTGGGCTTCCCCAGCACAAATGTCTCAAATAATATTGGGCCGTCGACGGATTTGTTTATTCTTTATAAATCTATACTATGAAATTGTGATTCTTTTGATTTCGTTTCCTATATATACTGATGTCTTTTTCCTTTTCTTTTTAGGTTCTGAGTAGAGGTTGGTAATCGATTTGCTTCGTTTAATCGATCACGCGCGCGAAGGTAAATATCCCCTAATTTTTATTTTATTTCATCTTATTATTATTCTTAGGGATTTTGGTTTTCCTACAATTGCTTTAATTTTGGTACGAATCAATTTTTCTATGGTTTTGTGCTCTGTGTTTTACTATATGGGATTAACTTTTGATTTTTTTTTCAAATTTTAGTTTTTAAATACGATATGTGTTTTTCAGCTTCAAGTTGTTTGCTTCCCCTAAACCCTAATTCTCTGTTTCTAATTTTCACCATTTTTTTATGGAAAATAAAAGTATTTCTTTCTCAGCATGTCTGATTCTTGATCATAAAGTCCCTTATTATAATTTTGTATGCTTTTCCTTCCACTTCTTATAGATTTTAATTCACTCTCTCACATATAATTTTTTATGTGATGTTCTTGTTTCTGTTATTTAATTATGGCTTAATTAAATTGTTTTTGTTAAGTTCTTTTTTATAGAACAAAGATTTAAATTTTTACTGCAGTATCATTAATTTTGATCGCTCACTCCGTAACTAACAAGTCTTATGGAACAAAACCAATCCAGATCAAGTCCTTGCTTGTGAGCAATTGTTGATTCCTCTTCATCATGACAATTCTGGAAACAAGTGACATGTCTCGCAATCTTAAAGAAGATATTCTACATAGCGGAGTCAAGACAAGTGAGTCCTAATATCCAGTGCTGCCACCTCCCACATTTGACCAATCCAGATCGAGTCCTTTCTGTGAGCAGATGAAAAAAATTATTGAAGTCAAGACACTCGATCAATCCGGAAGTCCTTTCTCTAAGCACATGTGGGAGCAGATAGAACTACATGATAGCTTCAAATATCCAGGTCAGTCACCTCCCACACCTAACCAATTCCCCAATCTTCTTGGAGTCAAGACACTTGACCTATCCACACCTCCCACATCTGACGAATCACTTGACCAGTACAAATCAAGTCCTTTCTCTTCGGTTGGAGTCAAGACACTTGACCAATCCAGATCAAGTCCTTTCTTTAAGCACATGTGGGAGCAGATGGAACCACTACATGATAGCTTCAAACTTGATGATAGCTTCAAACATCCCGAGCAGATGGAAAAACTTGAAGACTCCAATGTTGTTGGAGTCAGGACACTTGACCAGTACAGTCCTTTCTCTTCTCTTGGAGTCAAGACACTTGATCAATCCAGTCCTTCCTTTAAGCACATGTGGGAGCTGATGGAACCACTACATGATAGCTTCAAACATCCAGAGCAGATGAAAAAACTTGAAGACACCAATGTTGTTGGAGTCAGGACACTTTACAGATCAAGTCCCTTCTCTTCTCTTGGAGTCAAGACACTTGACCAATCCAGATCAAGTCCTTTCTCTAAGCACATGTGGGAGCAGATGGAACCACTACATGATAGCTTAGTGCAGGCACCTGAGGAGAAAAAACTTGAAGACTCTAATCTTGTTGGAGTCAAGATACTTGACCAGTCCAGATCAAGCCCTTTCTCTTCTGTTGGAGTCAACCAATAAATTGTTCTCTTGTAAACTTGAAGATCCGATGGGCTCATGGATGTGTTAATTTTGGATTTTGGATGTTAAACTTTTTTTTCTTTGTGTTTTTATAATTAGTGTTTTTATTTATAATTAAGTATAACTTTTGCTAGCTATAATATATATACGGCAAATTATACAATACACCGGCGGTGGAGTTTAGAAAACTACACAAGCGGGTCCTGAAGGGTGACATGTGTCCCTTAGGGACTAGATTGAAATATTTAAAACTTAATTAATTCAAAAAATGGACATGTGTCAACTCCACAAGCCGCTTGTGGAGTCCAAAATTTACACTGCCGGTGTATCATATAATCACCGTATATATACAAGGCAAATTATACAATACACCGGCGGTGGAGTTTAGAAAACTACACAAGCGGGTCTTTAAGGGTGACATGTGTCCCTTAGGGATTAGATTGAAATATTTAAAACTTAATTAATTCAAAAAATGGACATGTGTCAACTCCATAAACCGCTTGTGGAGTCCAAAATTTACACCGCCGGTGTATCATATAATCACCCTATATACAATGATGCAATGGGATAAATTTTGACTAACGTTTCGGATGACTAAATTGCGGATTTCTGGCAAAAAAAAAAAAAACGAAAGAAATTGGGGATGCCAGTGCCAGTGTGCCACCAATTTTAACTCGACTTCACCTGCTTTGTATTAATTCGAACCAGAGAGTCCAAAAATCCTTGTCTCAAGCGAAGACTATATAATCCATGCATTCATTTCCTGAATAAACTACAATTTAGAAGCTTTGAATTTTCAACTTGATTGATATCTTCTCTAACCTTCCCTGTAGAAAAAGGACACAGTAGGCTCATAACTGAACTTCAATTGGCAGCCATGACTAAAGTCAACAAGTCTTCTTCTGCCCCTTTTCTTAATTAATCAGTCAATTCCCCCATTTTTAAAGCAGTTTCATAGAGAAGAGTTCTGCAAGGAATGGCAATGGGATTTTCAAAATTCCTTTTTTGTGTCTTCCACTAGATAATAGTTGCCGTTGTTGCTCCAGTAGCTGGCAGCGTTTTGCTTTTATTTTAATTTGGCTTGTTATCTGCTCCAAAGAAGAGCAAGAAAGAAGTATAATGCTATCCAGGGAGATAATGGTAAAGGAAATGATACGTTTTGAGCTATAATTAACAATTTTATCTCCTTTGGCTGAAACTACCGCTTCCACTAACCTTTCACAATAATTGAATTAGACCCTCGGTAATGGTAAGAAATTTATCAAGGGGAAGCTTCAAAAGTTGAATAAGCCCTTTTCTGCCAAATTTTGATTTCATTAGTAATGGAAAAGGCTATGTTAAATGTTAATTGGTAAAACTTTAAGCACGCTTGTTGTTTATTGTTGTCGAATTATTATTATATGTTAAATTATCTTTTCCATGGAATTGGAAATTTCAGCAGTCACTTTCAGATATCACCATTCTTTGACCAAGTATTTGCCAACGCGTTTCCATTTTAACATTAATCAGAGGACCAAAATCTCTAGAATATGTGGAAAATTAAACAATCAATTACCAATAAAAATCAAAATTTTTGATTAATCCATCATAATACGGACAAATATGTCGCTGACTAATGTTCACCCCAAAAAGAAAAATTGTGGAAACCTAGAAGTCAACCATTTATTAAAGAGGGTTAAGACTTATAAAAGACTAATTATCTGTTGGTTTGTACTTAGACCAATTAAGACTTAAGTAGTTACTTTTTTTTTTTGCACATGCTATTAAATAAAGGGTAATGTCTCTGTTCAAGGAGAAATTATTAGACGGGACGGATACACCACGTCATCCATGGGACCAACCAATAAAATCTTACCATGTCAAATTACCTCCTTAAAGTTAGACACGATTTTAACCTAAGGTTTAGCCCCCTTTTAAAATAAATCCTCTATAAAGTGTAAGTCCCCAAATTTGAGATATTAATGGGATAGGGTTTAGAAAATTGATGAGTTGTCTTAATATCATTGGTTGGTCTCATAGATGATGTGGTGGGTTCGTCCCACCTAATAATTTCTCCTATTCAAGGCCACCAAGTGGAACATATACTGTACCTATTTCGGTTGCTTCTGTTTACTATTTCGGTTCTCCTGTTATTTCTTGCTACTCTCACCCTTGGAGCCAATTATCCAGACTGCAGATGCATGGGAGGCAGCTACACCGCAAACAGCGATTACGAGTCCAACCTCAACCGCACCTTCTCTCGGCTCACCTCTCGAATAAAAGACTTCTATTCTGGGTTCTATCATCTCACCGTTGGGGAAAGCCCCAACAAAGTTAATGCAATTGCACTTTGCAGGGGTGATAAAAACCAAGATGATTGCAACAGTTGCCTAAACGACATGGTAACTGATCAGCTCAAACAGCGATGTCCCTTTTCCAAAGAAGTGGTCGCGTGGTCTGAATCTTGCATGTTGCGCTATGCCAACAGAGATATCTTTCGAAAAATGGAACTTTTCCCCCATGATATGCACTATAACACGCAGAGCGTAATCATGGCTACCACTACCAATCAGTTCAATGAGATTCTGCGTCATGAATACAATAAATTGATGATCTCAGCTGTAATTGGTGGTTCTATGCGCAAGTATGCAGCAGAGTCGACGGTGGTGGGCGATTTGCAGACGGTATACCTTATGGTACAGTGCACTCCTGATTTGTCGGCGCAAGAATGTGGTTATTGTCTAGATGTGGCTAAGGCAAAGCTCTCAGTTAACTGCTCGGGGCTGGTAGGATGCAGAGTTTCTACACCGAGCTGTTCGTTTAGAATTGAGTCTAGCCCATTTTATGGAACTCCATATCCTTTACCTCTCTCTACAATTCCCTCCACGGGAGGTAGGTATATATATGTGTTTCAATTCCATGCTTTTACAATATGATGATGATCATATCTTATATCTTTCTCTTGCATTTAACTAGTTGCAGCATTTAAATATTGATCAGTCATTCTTTTTCTAATTAATGAGTTCTGTTTTAGAAGTTCCCGAATTTTATAGTCGAAACAGGGTTTTTCTAATTAAGGTTTCTAAATTTGCATTAATTGCGTGCTTGCTGCGTTTCAAAATATGGAATCATTTCTAAAGCAGGCCTTTTCTCTTCCAAGGTAAACCACCGTGGATTGCAATCACTGCAAGTTTATTTGCCTTTTTCGGGCTAACTCTGTTCTGCGTTGGAGGTATTTTCCTTTGTAGAAGGAAATATGTTCAAGGTATATATGCTTTACACTACTGGTTCTTCCCTTTACCACAATGTTTGGAATGAGAATTTGTTTTACCAATGATTTTTTCCTTTCTTTTGTTCTTTTATAGAGAAAAAGGATTATAACAGCCAAGAAGTTCAGTTACTTGAACTAGGAGGAGGCAACGATTACTCAAACGAAAAGTTTCAAAATGAGGATGGATTGAGATCTCACGAGTTTCCCTCTATTCAATTGGATATTTTACATGCAGCAACAAATCAGTTTTCTGATGAGAATAAACTTGGAGAAGGCGGATTTGGCCCTGTATATAAGGTGAGTACTATGATTATGGATTATTAATATGCATCCGTTCAGTTACATATTTACAAAAGCAAAGACGAAAGAATGACCAATTGAATATTTTTAGGTACATTGCCTGATGGTAAAGAAATTGCAGTTAAGAGGCTCTCAAGAACTTCTGGCCAGGGGGCTAGTTGAGTTCAAGAATGAAGTGATGTTAATTGCCAGACTACAACATCGAAATCTTGTGAGACTCCTCGGTTGCTGCTTGGAGAAAAACGAGAAATTGCTTGTCTATGAGTACATGCCCAATAAAAGCCTTGATGTGTTTATATTTGGTTTGATACGATCCTTGAACAATAAATTGTATCTCTATCTCTATGCCCTCTGTTTTTTACAACATTCTTCCTGAAATAGGGTATGTACTAAAAAATTTCTACTAATTAACTACGTAATTTCCTTTTGTTGGGGTTTCTTTTCAGATTCGTTCGCTGGTTTGCAGCTGGATTGGCAAAAGCGTCTTAGCATTATTAACAGCATTGCCCGAGGCATCTTGTATTTACATGAAGATTCTCGTCTTAGAATTATACATAGGGATCTTAAGGCTAGTAATGTCTTACTTGATGCTGAGATGAATCCGAAGATATCAGATTTTGGAATGGCAAGAATTTTTGGTGGAAATCAAAGCGAAGCAAATACAAATAGGGTGGTTGGCACATAGTAAGTCGACTTACGTAATCCTCCCTCCGTCCCATATTATCTGTCCATTGCGCCATTTTTCCCCTAAAATCTTGTCCTAAATTATCTGTCCCTTAACCACTTTTAAGATAAAATTTCCTGATTAACCCCTATTTAATTTTTCTCGTAAATATAATAATGTGATAATGGGAGAGAGTTCACCATAAAAATAATGGGAGAGAGAAAGGGGTAATATGGGTAGAATAGGTAAAAAGTCTATAGAATTTAACAAATTGATTGATTTTCTTAATATGTGTGAAAAAATGAAATGGGACAGATAATATGGGACGGGGAGTACTAGATATCTTGGCATGCATCTAACTATACATATCTGCAATTCTAAGCTCAGTTTTTTTAATTTGGTAAAGTCTTTTGATTTTCATACTCTTTCATCTAGCTATATCAATAAAATTTACTCAAAAGAAATAATATAATGGAACTCGTAATATGAGAAGGCATTAATTCCATCAGATTATGAGATCAGTTTTGTTGAAGTTAATTTATTCTGCAGAGGAATATAGATGTTCTGTTTTTACCATCTAATTTAGAAACCATGCTTCAATTTGCATGGCAAAGTGTGGGTGATCAGAAAAAAGCAAGATGTTCAAACTTCAAACTAATATCATTCTTGCTTGCTTCTGATACTTGAAATAGTGGATACATGGCACCGGAGTATGCTATGCAAGGACTTTTTTCTGTCAAATCCGGTGTTTTTAGTTTCGGAGTCCTGCTATTGGAGATAATAAGTGGCAAAAGGAACAGTGGGTTTTATATTTGGGAGCATGGTGAAAGCCTCCTAACTTTTGTAAGTTTCTAAATCCTATTTCCTGTCAAATCGGATGTTTTCAGTTTTGGAGTCCTGTTATTGGAGATAATAAGCGGGAAAAGGAACAATAGGTTTCATCATTCGGAGCGTGGTGAAAGCCTCCTAACTTTTGTACGTTTTTAAATCATTTTCTTCAAAAAAAAAAATCATGATAAATATGCAAGTCTAATGCATTATATATTAACAATAACATTACAGGCATGGAAACAATGGTCTAAAGGTCAAGCAATGGAGGTAATAGATGAGCGCCTTGTTGAGTCGTGTGTAGCCATTGAGGTTCTTAAATGCATCCATATTGGGCTATTATGTGTGCAAGAAGACCCGGCAGACAGACCATCTATGTCTCAAGTGATTGTCATGTTGGGTAGTGAGACCATAACACTTCCTCGACCATCAAAACCGGCATTTTCTGTTCGACGTTTTGTTGCTGAACCGAGTCATGAGCAGCCTTCTTTAAATGAGATAGTTTGTTCTGTTAATGAGGTGACAATTTCGAATTTCTTGCCTCGCTGATTGATTACTAGTTGGTGAAAATCTTGCGAACAATTACAACATTTCTTTTTTTGGTTGAGATGACATTCATAAATAAATAAAGGGTTTAAATTCTATTAGGATCATCCTAAAAATGGGTGTTTTTAGGATTCCATTAGGATGATTACACTTGATCAAATTTGAATCATCATCAAATCCTAATTTACACCCTACCACACCTAATTAAATTTGTATTAACTGTCTTAACATAGTTTTGACCTTAGTTAAAATTGAATAGTTTTATTAATAAATTTTATTTTTAATTTACTTCTTTTTTTTACTTGCAACGTGACTTTTTTTAAAAATTTTTTAATAATTCTTTTTTGCCTTATAACATGACTTTTTTTCTCACATTAAGATTGATTTTGGATGTGAAACAGATTTTTTTTTTCTTTACTAGTGACAAATTAATTTAATTAGTTTAGAGCAAATTCAAATATTAATTAATTTAATTGGTCATCATAATTTGATTCTTTTGATTAATAAATATTAATTAAAAGAAATTAAATTAGAGTTATAAATGGGTGTGGATGGTTAAACTAAAAAAAATGGTTGATGGTAATATTTTTTTTTGGCCGAAAATGGTAATATTTTTGAATAATCATAAATAATTCTGCTTTTAAAAGTATATTTTTAAATATGGAAAAAATCTATTTTCACTAAATAAATTCAATTTTTACTAGAATCAAGGGTGATTTAATGCAATTAATGATATGTAATTATTTATAAGAGTTTATATGGTGAATGAGGGTGTAAAATATATCTTGGTGGTGATTCAAAATTGATTAGGTGTCATCATCTTAATGGGATCCTAAAAAGTATCCTTTTTAGGATGATCCTAATAGAATTTAAACCCATAAATAAAATTGCTATAAGTTCTAAGAGATGTAAATATCTAAGAAGTTACGGTCCATTAATATGCTTTGCCTTTACATAAATTTTATACTTCTCTGGAATTTAAAGAATTCTTACCATTATAAATGAGATGATACTATAAATTTGTAATGGATTCCTATTTTCAATTTTCAAAACCCTATTGGTCTTGGGCTTTTGTACTTCTTAATTAATTCCAAATCCAAAATCATCTAACGGGCATTGGCCCAGTTTGTCTACCGCCTTTATTCACAAAGTCAATAAGTCAAAAAGGTATGGATGAGGCAACACGACCGTACAATAATGCAATGCGATGGGATAGAAAGGCAGCTGCAACATCCCCATCTATATATATCTAAAATTTAATGCGTCTTTATAAATTTTGACTAACGTTATAACTTGACATCACCTGCTTTGTATTTAATATTTATCCGAACCAGAGAGTCCAAAAATTGATAAATTTGCCTCTTGTGTGTATAAGTATAACATGGGTACAAGGAAATAAAAACACAAAATATAACAGAAGCTTTGAACTTTCAAACTCGATTAATATTTCTCTAACCTTCCCTGTACACAAAGGACACAGGTAACCCACAACTGAAAGGTAATTGGCTGGATGACTAGATTTTTCTAAGTCAGGATCAAAAGTCTTCTTCCCCGGTGCAAAAGCTTGCCCCATTTCTTAACCACTCCATAGTCCATTCCACCATAAAAGAAGTACTCTGTTTTATATGAAGTTTCATTTCATAGAGGAAATAACTTAAAAAGCTGGGGGCAGATAGTGGAAATGGCAAAATTTCTTCTCTTTTCATTTTTGCTTCTCTTGTCACTGATTGCTACTCCCAGTCCCACCCTGGCAGTTGATCAATTTTTCCAGTATAATTGCGTAATGTCAGCCGGCAACTTCACCGCAAACAGTACTTACGAGGCCAACCTCAACCGCATCTCGTCTCAACTCACCTCAACGAACTCTACTTTTGGGTTTTATAATCTGTCTGCCGGTGAGAATCCAAACAAAATCAACACAATTGCACTTTGCAGAGGGGATATAGACCAAGATGAGTGCACAACTTGTCTCAACGAGACGGTATCTGAACTCAGGAACCGGTGTCCTTTTTCCAAGGAAGTGATCGGCTGGTCTGAATTTTGTACCCTGCGCTACGCCAACCGAGTTCTCTTTGGAGAAATGGAAGATTCACCCGGCACGTGTCTACTCAACACTCAAGATGTACCCAACGCCGATCAATTTAATCAGGCATTGGGTGATTTGTTTACTAATTTGAGCACCCAAGCTGCGTCTGGGGGTCCTCTTCGCAAGTATGCCGCAGATAAGTCAGGGGTGGGAACTCTGCAAACAGTTTACCTTATGCTACAGTGTACTCCTGATTTGTCCCAGATAGAATGTGATGATTGCCTCACAAAAGCTAAGGACGGGATTGGAGGTTGCTGCTTGGGAAAGAGGGGATGCAGGGTTCTTAGACCTAGCTGTTTTTTGAGGTTTGAGTCTAGCCCGTTTGAGCAGAATAATTCTGTTCCTCTGCCGCCACCTCCGCCATCTCCTCCTCCTCCTCCTTCTCCTCCTCCTCCTCCCTCTACAGGAGGTAAAGTATATCTACTTTTGCTTTTACAATATTTCAATATCTTTTCTCATTCATTTAAAGTGTATCTTTTGATACTTGGACCCAAGAATCTTGCAATATTTTCTTTTTTTGCACTTTATAACTGGTACAGTTACTATTGCTTCTGCAGGAGAAGGCCTAAAGTCATGGCAAATAGTTGTTGCCGTTCTTGCTCCAGTAGCTGGAAGCGTTTTACTTCTGTTCTTGGTTTGTTGTCTGTTAAAAAGGAGAGCAAAGAAGAAGTACGATGCTATCCAGGGAGATAATGGTAAAGGAAATGATATTTGTTTTGAACCGCACTTAAAACAATCTTATCTTCTTTTACAAAATTTGACTATTCTTTGAAAATTTGGTTGTGCAGCTGCCAACGATATAACCACCATAGAGTCACTGCAGTATGATTTTAGCACCATTCAATCTGCTACAAACAACTTTGCAGATCAAAACAAGCTTGGTGAAGGTGGTTTTGGTGAGGTTTACAAGGTATTGGTAGTATTTAGTTACATGTAGACAATTTATTCAAACAGAATCAAATCAATTTGAGAAAACTCTCAGAAGTTTTCAATGTAATTTGGTGAAGAATAATTGAACTAATTAAGTACCCTTCTGTACATGCTTAGGGTACTCTTTCTAATGGACAAGAAATAGCTATTAAGAGGTTGTCAAGAGGTTCAGGGCAAGGAACAGAGGAATTTAAGAATGAGGCTGTTTTGGTAGCCAAGCTTCAACACAGAAACCTAGTGAGACTCTTGGGATTTTGCTTGGAAGGAGAAGAAAAGATACTAATTTATGAATTTGTGCCCAACAAAAGCTTGGACTATTTTCTTTTTGGTATGTCCATATACTATTGCAACCATTTTTGGGGCTTAATTTATTTTAATGACCGTCTGCCAAGAGTTACACTTGCTTTACGAATAAAACTGCTTTTGTTTTTCTTGGTAGATCCTGCAAAACAAAGACAATTGGATTGGCAAAGACGTTATAAGATAGTAGGAGGGGTTGCTCGAGGAATTCTTTATCTGCATGAGGATTCTCGGCTTAGAATCATACACCGTGATCTCAAGACCAGCAACATATTATTAGATGCAGACATGAATCCAAAAATTTCCGACTTTGGAATGGCAAGGATTTTCGGAGTCGATCAAACTCAAGGAACCACGAGAAGAGTTGTTGGTACCTAGTAAGTTTTGAACACATGTAGCTATCATTTGCATCAGTTTTGGTACCCTATACATTACCCTAACTCTGGTTCTGGTTTTACAGTGGGTATATGTCTCCGGAATATGCAATGCACGGCCAGTTTTCTGTGAAATCAGATGCATATAGTTTTGGTGTTTTAGTTTTAGAAATTATAAGTGGCAAAAGGAACAGTAATTTCTATCAAACAGACGGATGTGAGGATCTAATTAGCTACGTGAGTATTAATAATTCATTTACCCTATAACTCTCTGTTCCTGGCTTTAGTTAAGTTACTGAATCTGAAGTCTGACTTGATGACATGCATTGCTGCAGGCTTGGAAACAATGGAAGAACGGGACACCACTGGAATTGTTGGACCCTGTTCTGAGGGAAAATTACTCCAGAAATGAAGTCATTAGATGCATCCAAATTGGGTTATTATGTGTTCAAGAAGATCCAGTTGACAGGCCAACAATGGCTACCATTGTTCTAATGCTCAACAGTTATTCTGTCACATTGCCAATGCCAAACGAGCCTGCATTTTTCTTCCACAGCAGAACAGAAGGAAGGATGCCAGGCAAGGCCCTGGAATCTGATCAATCCACTAGTCAATCCATGCCTTGGTCTCTTAATGAAGTCTCAATTACTGAATTAGACCCTCGGTAATGGTAAGAAACTTATCAAGGGGAAGCTTCAAAAGTTGAATAAGCCCTTTTCTGCCAAATTTTGATTTCATTAGTAATGGAAAAGGCTATGTTAAATGTTAATTGTTAAAACTTTAAGCACGCTTGTTGTTTATTGTTGTAGAATTATTATATGTTAAATTATCTTTTTCATGGAAATGGAAATTTCAACCTTCACTTTCAGATATCGCCATTCTTTTAGTGCTGTCACCATTAGTAATTTTCTATGTCCTTATTTTCCAAGGTGGTGGTGACTCGTGATTTAATTTATTCAAAACACTAATCTTCCGAATGATGACAAATTAAAATAGTACCAATTCTATGGATTTTGATCAAAAAGGGGAAATGACCAAAGCAAATCCCATTCCACACCTTCCCTTCGTACAAGTCATCTCTGGTTCTTTATTGGCTAAATCCAATGGCATCAATGGCGGGGCAAACAGGCAACAGCTTGGAAGCTGTAGTATTAGAAGATTATTATTTAACATTTGCCCAATAAATTTCTATGAAACTGTCAAATTGATATTTGTTTTGTAAAGCCTTTCTTCATGAATACTAAGCATGATTATTGAAATGGGCCCAACACTCTGGCCTTAAGTAAAATGGGCTTGTAGGCCTAGTAGTTAGTGGGCTGAATTAGCCCATGGATGTAAGTTGTTCAAGTAGTTTAAAGATTAGAATATTAAGCTGAGAATAATGAAGTTGCAACTTTCGTGATTCTTTTGGCCAAAAAAAAAAACTTTCGCGATTGAGATTTTCATTAGATTGAACAATTCAAGAGAATTTTCTCTCATTTTCTACCGATACAATACAGTGGGTGGGATAGAATAGAACATAGATTTTTCTAATTTTTCGACTTAAGATTCGAATGAGTCAAAATATTAGGTGTTAATTTCAAGTATCAGAACAACTAAATTAAAATTATTTTATGTGATTAATTGATAAACAAGTGGGCAAAAGAAACTTAGAAAAAGTAAACCATTAAATGGGAAAAAATCATCATTCATTCAAACTGCTAAATAGTAATTTAATTGTTATGATGCAAGGTAATTACTTGGCAAATACATGCATTTCAATTTTAAAGGATATATTATCCTTAACAACTCCCATCTCAATCAGTTCTTATCATCTTTGATGAAATTAGAATGTAGTTTTATCTTATGGTCAAACTAGCTTTTTATAATCATTTACTTATTAGTTTAAATTTGACTATTGTAAAAAGATATTTTCAAACTAGCTTTTTTAAATTTTACCAAATCTTATGGGTCCATAGAGAGGCCCAATACACTGAATATTTTAAAAAGATATTTTTCTAATTAAATTAATTAGTAAATTTCTATTTATATGAATTTTTTTTTCTTGATAATAGTATGATGAGAGTATCAGTATGAATTTAAGAAATTTGTGCCACCACTTTGTCAAATATCGATGTCACCTCAATTTCTCCATTTCTACATAACCCATACATTGAGTTGCCAAAGAAGATTAAACTATTAATAATAGGGGTTATCTATACAAAGAATGTGAATATGGATTCAACCCATTTCTAGAATTTCACCCAAAAAAAAAAACCATTTCTAGAAAGATCAACCATCAACGTTGAACACACAAGTGTAGAAATTGAAGATCCATCACTCAAGATCATGGGAGAAGTACATTCATTTATTTAGTTCAACAAGGTTTTATTATTTCTTCTAAACAGGAAAATATTGTAGGGTTTATAATTATATATGCCCAGATCATAATTATAGGTGGATATATAGAAATTAATATGAAATGCAATGTAATTTGTAATCCCATTCCCAAGCAAAAGCCATTTATTGTTGCAGTCGATCGAAAACGTAATGACCACTGCAAGGGATCTGGCTCCTCTCCAGTCCCTCAAATGGACTGGAGAGGTCAGTCCATGTTAGATGTCTTACACGTGTGTTATGTAAGATCTAGCGATTGATATTATCCGATTAAATAAAATTGGTGTGTAGTGTAACTTTTTCTCTTTTCCTTTCTCCCATTCTACTGCCGTTACTAAACCTACAATTGTCTATTCAAAAAACAAAATCCAATCGAAATCACTCCCAAAGTTTCGTTGCTATCCTATTGATTCATCTGGTTCTTTTTTTTTTTTTTTCCATCGTTTCGATTCCTCCTTATGCGATTTTCCTTGAGCAAAAAATTATAAGCTTTGTTCTAGTTACTCATGGTTGCAAAAGCTCCGTTACAAGAATTTATTTCCTTCCTTCAAGAGGATTACGATTCCACTGGTGGCAATCTCCCAAAATTGCATATTGATATTCTAGGGTTTATGCAATAATTGATTAAATTCTTTTGAACCTTATATATTGACGAACAATATCTCTCTCTCTCTATATATCTCTCTATATAATTTCTTAATGGTGGAAGCCAAATCGGCTTTCCAATCTTGCCTTTTGGTGATGCAGTCATGAGATGTGCAGACACAACTATAATTTCTCTGATTTATACAAGTTAAAAAAATTACTAAGGTTTTAGAAACAAGAGCTCTGCTCTGCTTGGAGTTAGGGGAAGGGAATTGTGGGTTCTGTTTTTCGGGATCTGTATTTAATCCCAAGTTCAGAGAGATGCCGGAAACCATCTTCATTATTGAACGAACTGTTACAGTAGATAGGAACAAACCAGGAGGAGAGTTAAAAAAAAAATCTGCTACAAGTGAGTAGTTTAGCATAAACAACTCTCATCAATCGGATTTAATATGATACACGTGCAAGACATCTAACATGGACTGGTCTCTCCAGTCCATTTGAGGGACTGGAGAGACTGGAGAGGAGCCGGATCCCACTGCAAGGATTCTGCCATTTTTAACATCTTTCCAAACAAGTAGGGCCCGAAGATTCAGAAATGACCAAAGAGAAGAAAATTTTTCCAAGGTAGGCCGGAACCTAGGACCGGATAATTCTTGTTTCTACTTTCTAGCTTCTTCTTTTTACTATTATTTATTTATTATAGTATTTGCTAAATTTGTTCCCCCAAAAAATAAACTTTTGAATATATAAAAAATGTGAAGGAACATTCCAATTTGTCTGCAAATCACTAAAGTTGGTAGATGGGGAGCTGACATCCCCGACTTAATTTAATTAAGTTTCTTAGTGTGGGGTCTTGGAATATGATATGAGACATAAAATTTAGATTAAATTTCCACCTCACATTTTAATTTATAAATCTACCTTACACTTGGTTAGACTTTTCAACACCAACACTGTTTTTGGATAAATAACCAAAGACTTTGATCTCTGGGTCAACTGGACCCTTGTTTGTTTCACTGCAAATTCATGGTTCGCTGCAGCAAGCAGCCCCATCTTCTGAAAAACCCAGATTTAATGATCAGTGAAAAGAAATTCAATGTCACCACTTATATATCTCAACTACCCGGAAGCAATTCCTTAATTATTGCTCTCCCTTGTTGTTTATCACCATGCTTTCCTTTAACATAATCTCCAAGGTTTTTGTGATTTTCTTCTTCCTTAATAAGTTCAATCTCACCCCTGAAGCTGCCCCAATTTTCTTATATCAAGATTGTACAAACACAACTTCTTTTACTCCTAATAGCACTTTTCAGCGGAATCTCAATTTCCTTCTCTCATCTCTTTCATCTAATTCAACTCGTGAAAACAGATTCTACAACTTGTCAGTCGGAATCAAAACTGATCCCGACAACATTGCCTATGGCCTTTTCCTCTGTCGTGGCGATGCCCCAAAAGAAATATGTCAAGACTGTGTCGGAACGGCTGTCAAGGACATAGTTCAACATTGTCCGAACGACAGAGCAGCCATAATTACATACGAGGAATGCATGTTACGCTACTCCAATGAGAATTTCTTCGGCACAGTGGAATTGAAACCTGCTTTACAACAGACCAACGTTTTGAACGTATCGCAACAAGGGGAATTCAGGAAATTGCTGGAAAAGACCACTCGCAACATAACCGCAAAAATTAAAAATGATCGCTCCGGTAGACGGTTTGCCACCGAAGAATCACCGTCGGACTTCTCGAGTAATGCAACCCTAACCATATACGCACTTGGCCAATGCACGCAGGATTTGTCTGTAGCAGCCTGTAATGAATGTCTTGAAGATGCTTTTGCTTATTTTCTTCCTGGTTGCTGCGGGGTTAGGGAAGGGGCCAGGATTATATTCCCGAGCTGCAATTTTAGGTATGAATTGTACCCATTTTACAATGTGACATCGGCGCCCCGTTTTCTTCCGCCACCAAGAAAAGGTACTACGAATTACGATCATATTTTCTTACTCCAAAACATCTTTTCTGCTTACAAAAAGGGTTTGTTTTTTTTGGATTGTTGAACAGGAAACAAGTCATCAGGGAAAATAGTTGGCGTTATTGCTGCGATTGTGGCCTCTATGGGGCTTTTGATTGCAGTGTTCTGTTTCCTAAAGTGGAAAAGAAGACAGAGAAATAAGGACATAGAACAACAAACAGGTAAATTTCCAAAGAAAGAAAAAGAACAAAAAGTAGATTCTATAACATTACTTAAGTTTAATCCTGATTATATGTAAGTGGATTTTTTCCCCCTTTTCATATGTTTAATCCTAGGCAAAAGACTAAGACATACTCTGTTTCATGCTCTGTTTCATGGCCCAGCGGTAGATGATCTTACAACGGTGGAGTCGTTGCAATTTGATTTTGGGACAATTGAAGCCGCTACAAACAAGTTCACCTATCAAAACAAGTTAGGTGAAGGTGGATTTGGCGAGGTTTACAAGGTAAGGAAATCATTAATTCAGTACCAAGTTTCATTGAGTATTAAGTTGTTTATGTTTAGATTAATTGATTTGAAAATTTTAAATTACAGGGCATTCTTCCTAGTGGACATGAAATTGCAGTAAAGAGATTGTCAGGAAGATCTGGGCAAGGTGACAAGGAATTTAAGAATGAGGTTGCAGTTGTAGCCAAGCTTCAGCACAGGAATCTTGTCCGGCTCTTGGGATTTTGCTTGGAAGGAGTGGAAAGATTGCTTATTTATGAATATGTGCCCAACAGGAGCCTTGATCGTTTTCTTTTTGGTAATGGCAAACACAAAGAGTAATTTTTTCCCCAAGTAATTTTTCTTTCAATTGATCAACTAAGTTGATTAATTAACTGGAGTTTACAATTTTAATGTAAGCTAGATGCGGAAAAAAGAAGAGAATTGGATTGGCCAACTCGCTACAAGATTATAAAAGGAATGGCTAGAGGGATTCTTTACCTTCATGAAGATTCTCAGCTCAGAATCATACATCGTGATCTTAAAGCTAGCAATGTATTGCTAGACAGAGATATGAATCCAAAGATTTCTGATTTTGGTATGGCAAGAATATTTTTTGGAGCTGATGAACAAGGAGCTGGCAACACTAGTAGAATAGTTGGGACATAGTAAGTCTAGAATATACTTCAAATGCATATGATCAAAGATTATAACTTCAATATATATTAACATTGTTAGTTTCAAGTGGTTACATGTCTCCAGAATACGCGATGCACGGGCAATTTTCTGTGAAATCCGACGTCTATAGTTTCGGAGTGTCAGTTCTTGAGATTGTTAGTGGCAAAAGGACTAACAGTTTTGGTCAAGGAGATGGCTATGAGGACATCTTAACCTATGTAAGTATAAATCTAAAATCATAAAATTGAACTTTGAAGTTGAATTTGAAAAATGTATGTACTAATTGAACTTTTGTTGCAGAGTTGGAAGTTGTGGAGTGATGGGGCAGCATTGGAATTGTTGGATCCAGCATTGAGAGATTCTTATTCAGAAGATGAAGTTGTTAAATGTATACAAATTGGGTTATTATGTGTTCAAGAAGATCCATCCAAAAGACCCACCATGACTACTATAGTGCTTATGCTTAACAGTCACATTGATCTTGCTTCGGAGGAACCTCAAAGACCCGTTTCTTTCTTTCATTATAACGAATTCATTGATTCCAAGGATCAATCTCGCCTCCTCTCTATCCCATCGTCCATGAATGGAATCTCCATTTCTGAAACATTCCCAAGGTAGATTTTTTAATTTCCTTTACATAATGGAAGCTTATTGGGGTTGGAGTATTATTCAAAACAAAGCAATCTCTCTTGTATATATAAATCTGTTAGATGGAAGTGTAACCAAAATTTCCATTTGAAACTTTTAAGTTTTTATTTCAAAATTTCCATTATTAATTAACTTGTCTGCAACAATAGACCCTTCCTAATATAGCATGTAATATTAATATATCATATATAACATAGCATACCATTACAAAATAGTGTATAAAGGCCATATGCTATATAAGTGCATTAGCAAGTTCCAAACAGTTTCTAAATAACCTCTAACCAAAAATAAAATAATAATGCTAGCCAATTAGAGAATAGAGATTGAAACTAGCACCATTGAGATATTACAAAGATATATAGAACTCACTCACTCCATTGCAAAGATTCCCCTTGCCTGAGCTATTCTTTTAGCAGTGCTTTATGTACGGCAGCAAAAGTTGAGGTGTTTTTTTTTTCCTTCGCCGAGGGTCCGGCGCCCCTAGGTAAAGGGAAAAATAAGAAAAATTAACCTAATTAATAAAAATTTAATTAGGTGTGACAGAGTTTAAATTAGGATTTGATAATGATTCAAATTTGATTAGGTGACACCATCTTAATGGATAAAAACACCTATTTTTAGAATGATCCTAATAGAATTTAAACCCTTTTTATATATATGCATTTGACAATCACGAACAAGCAGACTTAGTTCTTTTTCCAGGTTTTCTTATAACTACAGTGAGTACTATACTGTTTTAGGCAATGAATGTGAGGAATCTTAGCACAGACCAGTTTGCACTTGTTGAGTTTAAGAACCATATCCTTGATCCTCATAATCTCTTGGCAAACAGTTGGACAAGTACATCTGCTAATAATTCCTCTGTTTGCAATTGCAACTGGGTTGGTGTTACTTGTGGCATCAACCATAGAAGAGTCACATCCTAAATCTTACAGCCATGAACCTGTCAAGAACTATCCCTCAAACTTTACCGAGGATGGAACTCAGAAAATGAAACCTCGTTGACTGAGACTTCCCTGGTTTTACGATGAGATTGATCGGATGAAGGAGAATCCACGTCGGTCTCATCGACGGCATCCATATAAACAAATGCAGGTTTTGATGGAGCTGGAGGAGACATGGAATGGCTATTAAGCATGAGAACTACAGAGGCCATGGTTGGTCTATAATCAACTTTTTCTTGAACACATAGCAATCCCAGATGGATACATCTCATCATTTCACTCCTCGAACCATCATTCCTCAGAATTGGGTCTATAATCTTCAATGCAGTTCCTGCCTTCCAATTTTTCCAGGCCTGCAAAAATTTTGACATCAGTAACTTAGAACGGCGGTGATAACATATATACAATTTCCTTCTGAAATTGTGGGACATGTAGCTTACATGGCTTAGAAGAGACTCCCCCACGTGAAGGCTACTGATCTTTTTACCGCTTATAATTTCCAAAACCAACACGCCAAAGGCATAAACATCAGATTTCATTGAGAAATGCCCTTTCCTTGCGTATTCTGGAGCCATGTATCCGCTGGAAACAACAAATTTAAACACTTGATGAATATAAGGTGCTAAAAGTGTAACATCAAAATCTACTCGTTCTACTTACTAGGTCCCGACGATTCTTTTTGTATCAGCTCGACTTTGATCCATTGCAAACAGTTTGGCCGTTCCAAAATCTGAAATTTTAGGATTCATCTCAGCATCTAACAATATATTGGCAGCTTTCAAATCACGATGGATGATACGATACTGAGAATCTTCATGAAGATAAAGAAGCCCCTTAGCTATTCCCTCTATGATATTGTATCTCTTTTCCCAATTTAGCAGTAGACGCTTGACTGGATCTGCAAATTTCAGAAATTCCAAGACTAAAACTCTTGTAAATGAAAAGTTGCTAAGTACTTATTATTAGCCATAAGCAGAGATATTCAACAGAGTAATTTGTATAAATAATACCAAATATGAAGTGGTCTAGGCTTGAGTTAGGTAGTAACTCATAAATGAGTATCCTTTCTTTATGTTCCAAGCAATAACCAAAAAGTCTAACCAAATTCTTGTGATCAAGCTTTGACATTAAGATGACTTCATTCTTGAATTCTTGTTCTCCTTGTCCAGAGTTTTGAGACAGCCTCTTCACAGCAATGTCTCGTCCATCATGAAGCTTACCCTAATAGAATTCGTAACAAATTAGGAAGAATCATGGAAAAAGAGTAGCGTGATATTCATAGTACTAGTACTTGTTTTCCAAGTAGACAGAAATTCTAGATTTTGGGACGTTTTCTATCAAGTTACCTTATAAACAGAACCAAATCCACCTTGTCCAAGCTTGTTTACATCCGAGAAATTATCTGTTGCAACTCTTACTGCGTTAAAGTCGAATTGCAACGTTTCCTCATGACTGTCATCATCATCTGCAAATTAGCAAAAGAAACAAGTCATCAAAAAGAATAAGCACTTGCAAATTTTTGGCTAAATTAATTTCTTATAGCTACTTTCATCAGGTATAACCACAGCCTTTTCTTTTTCAGTTTTTCTTTTTGCTGGATTAAAATTACACCTATACATAATTTCTGCAGAAGCATAAACCCAGAATCAACATGCACCTAAACAATTCAAAAACATTAGTTTTCTGAAGAATCAAAGTCAGATGAATTAATTTACCACTATATTTTTCAGCATCCTGCTCTGTTCTTGTCCTCCTCTTAGGAGGGAGAAGGACAACAGCAACAGCAAGTATGGCAATTGGAACAACTATAACGAAGATGACAATTGGAACAACTATAACGATCAGAGTTTTGGTAGAAATTCCTCCATCCTCTGCACAAGCAAAACAACTTCCAATTTAAGTTCCTCAAATCCGCATGTCATCTAGCATAGAGGTAATTAATTGCTAGGTTACTTACTTGATGAATTTGTGTTGTTTACCGGAGGTTGAGAAGGAGTTGCAGGAGGCGGCGGCAGCGGCGGCGGAGAAGGAGGAGATACAGAGGGAGCAGTCGTAGAAGCATTAGATACATAGAAGGGATACAAATCCCAGCGGAACAAACAACTAGGTTTCTGAACAACACCTCCCTGCTTGCCATGGCAACAAGATTGGTAGTCACTCACGCATTTCCTCAAGCACATATCACACTCCTGCTGCGATAAATCCGGAGTGCATTGCATTTGGGAATATATTTTCTGAAACGGTGTCGCATATGCTTCGCCAGTTGCATACTTAAGCCTAGAAGAACCCATGGAAGCATTTCTCACAACTCTATCTATCAGACTTTCCCAAACCAAATCAAACTCTGTCATGTTCGATTCGATGTCGCCCGTGTTATAGAGTCTCACAGTAGGATCCAACTCCAAGATTCCGAAAATCAAGGCGTCTGAATAGCGTACAATACATGGGTCATATTTAGCTCCTGTTCCCCATGAAATGGCTTCTTTCTGGTTTGGACAGCTAGCTTTGAGACTATGGGTTGTGGAATTGACACAACTATAACATTCATCTGAAGAAGAGTCTCCTTTGCAAAGCCCAAGAGCGTAACTTTTGTCGGAGTCTTGGCCAATTGTGGCAGTGAAGAAACCTCCATTTGCAGAGACATTAGTCGGGAGAGAAGCAAGAATACGGTCCCGGTTGTTGCCATATGTACTATTAGTCGTGAAGTTACCTTTGTCAGAGCAGATTTGGGCTGTGGCAAGACAGATGCCGATAAAGAGATGAGAGACAAACGAAACAATATCTTTAAGTCGCATATTACGTGATTCAGTGCTAGTTTCCCAAAGTACAATCTAATCAAGAATCATGGTACCATGATTTAGCAATGAACCGCGTTACAAAAAGCACTTAGCAATGAATTTTCTGTTTATTGACTTGACTTGGACAAAAGAGTGCAATGAAAGTGATAGCTCAAGTCAAATATGAGTTTATGTCACGCCATCCTAAATTATGAAATGAATACTCCGTAGTAAATTTCACCTGTATTTGAAACATACCCTAGGTAGTTTTTTTTCTTTAGGTAGTTTTTTTTTTTGGGTATATTTACAAGTTAACCTTATTCGAGGCGGGTTGGTCCACTCGAACCCAAGATCTTGCTTAAGGGGAAATCCAAGGTAGCTTTTAATTTCCTCTGCATAGTAGAAGCTTATTGCTGGGCCTAAAATTTCTTGTTTTAGTAATTCAAATGTCCATTAGAAACTTATGATAAATTTGATTGTTTAATAAAAAAAATTTTAGACGAACCCAATTGGAGATTTGGTAGTAGTTCACAGGCCCAGTTTTTTTGGACCGTGATGAAGAAGATATTAACGGCCACGGCCCACTTGTTGGGCTTTAAACAAAACAAGTTACTTTACTTTATAGTCAAACGTATGTAACATTTAAGACCTAAGAACGAATTTGAGGACAATGAATCATGAAATTACCTGTTTGTCTTCTTCAAACGGATTAGGATGATTTGTCGCTATTTAAATTTTAGTATCTATTTATTTATTTATAAACTAAAAGTAGTCTAAAAGGCCACGCCTCTTCCACCAAGAATTTGCCAGCTCTCACGAATGGCCTCACCAAGATTGTGCTTTAGCCAAATCAACCGCGCTCTTGACCTGAACTTGATATATAATATAAACGAACAAAAAGAATAATAATGATTTAATGAAGTCTCCTTATTTGACTGGCAATCCAAAGGAAACAAACTTGAAGTTTCAAAGTTTGTCTTCTTCCACCACTCCCATCTCAATCAACCTAATTATATTTCCGTTCCTATTTTTCTTTTCCTTAATTCTTCTTTAACTTTGAAGGGTGTAAACGAGAAGCCTTTGATATCAATTTCTGAAGAAAAAGATTTATGATTAACTCAATACAAAATGTGAATACGTGCCTCCCACATATTTTTTTTTGAAGTAAAATCAGGACTTTCATTTACGACAAAGAAACAATACAATCAGTTTGAAGAGGAACATTAAGTCAATTTGGCATATCCTCAATCCATATAATTTCTTCATCTAAAGATAATCCAAAACGAGTAAGTTCATGAGCAATTACATTGCCATGTCTACTAATATGTTGGAAGGAACAAAATTCCAAATACCGTTTCAAAAACTGAGCATCCTCAAGAAGAAGACCAGTAGGAGAAAAACCTCCCACATATTTAGTCCGTTACAAATTATGCAAAGATATATTAAAGCTATCTAGAAAGATTTAATTAACGGTCAAAATAGTAAGGATCCCTAATGTCGTAATTCCCCACCAAAGGAAAGTAAGTACTATTAATAAAAAATTTGGAGTGAATGAAAAAGGACCGCATATACCGCGTTTGGGCACAAACAAGTTGTTCCGTGTGGCGGCCTGTCATCAACCACTGCCATCTTTATCAACCTTGTCAACGTTTTTGGTACCTATCAATGAATAATTAATCCTATATATATACTCCAATTTTTCAAACTATACACGATTATTATTATATGATCATGTCTAAAAGACTAAAACTATGCATAGTACATAATGACGTGAATAATTAAATCCATGGTACATTTATTTTGTTAACTTAAGGCTTTTAACTTTTAAAAGAAACAATTACTATTAACTATACATAATTTGGTGGCATAGAGATACCTTGGGGTATAGAGAGATTCAAAAGCAAATTTCTTTCAAAATTTAATAACCTTCAACATTGTCTTATATCTTCTTAGGTAGCAAATTTTATAAAAAATAAAAATAAAAAAATCTCCTACTCCAATTTTTTGAAAAACTCCTACCATGTGGAGTATTCACCAAACGATAACACGCGTCTCTTGTATCAATCTTTATATATTTACTTAAGACTTGCTTTTTTAGGGAAATACTAAAATTTCATTACAATTCGAATAATTTCTTATATATTCAAATTATATATGATAATTCAAATCAAACTTAGAAATTGCATCTTACATAAAAATACTTACAAAAATTAAATACATAAATAAACAAACTAGTACTAAATAACTAAACACATAATTTGTGGGACTTGAACACAGTATCTCAAGGTGCACTTACCAGTTGAACTAATAACTTTAATACTATTTATTTAGATTTATTGATGCTCTAATATATCAGATTTCAAGGACCACCAAATGTATATGGCCCGTGGTTTTAAGTTCTCGTGAAAAAAAAATGCAGAGTCTATTGCATTATAAGTAAAATATATTAGTATATTATTATTACGAGCTAGTAGGCTCAAGGTTGATTCATTCAATAAATTTTCAAATTTGACCAGTCTCGCATTTCATTTATATTGTCTTTCCCATAAAAGCACGTATCTTCGTATAAAGTTTGATAAACAGAGTTCTTAATTTCGAAGGACAGAGAGACGACGTCAGATGGCAATGGGATGTTCAAAATTGCTTCTGTTTACGTATTTGGGTCTCCAATTCCTTGTTCCTTTCACCCTTGCAGCCGATCCATTCTTCCAATCTAATTGCAGAAGCGAACCAGGCAACTTCACCGCAAACAGCACTTACAAAGCCAACCTCGACACCATCTTCTCTCAACTCAACCGCACCTCTTTAACAGATTTCAACTTTGGGTTCTACAATCTGTCTGTCGGAGAAAGCACTGATGACCAAATCAACGCAGTCGCACTTTGTCGGGGAGACAGAACTCAAGAGCAATGCAACACTTGCCTTAACGAAGCCATAACTGATCTCAAGCAGCGATGTCCCTTGAACAAGGAAGCAATCGGATGGCATGAATTTTGCACGTTGCGGTACGCCAACAGAGTGATCTATGGAGAGATGCAAAGCACTCCAGGCTCTTGTCTAATCAGCGGACAGAAGGCATCGAACCCTGATCAGTTCAATCTGGCGTTGGATAATCTGTTGAATAACTTGAGCGGCCAAGCTGCCGCTGCCGGTTCTCTTCGCAAGTATGCAGCTAATAATTCTGAATTGGCGGCGGGTCTGTTTCAAAACGTATATGCTATGATGCAGTGCACTCCTGAGCTGTCGGAGGAAGATTGTAGGGCTTGCTTGACGGCGGCCAAGGGAGGGATTTCGAGTTGCTGCTTTGAGGAGACAGGTTGCCGTGTTCTTAGACCAAGTTGTTTCTTGAGGTTCGAGACTAACTTATTTTATCAGAACGCAGTTGCTCTGCCTTCACCGGCGCCGCCAACCTCCACAGATGGTAAATCTTTTTGCACTCCCTAATATCCATGACCTTTCGATTACTTTTTTTTTATTAGTAATTTTAGTTTTATTAATCATTCTTATTTTAAGTACAGCATGATATAATGCCTTTTGTTCTTTGAAACTCCAGTGAATAATTCTATTGTTTCGTGTTTGGGCAATAACTTTTTTTTCTTCTTTTTTTATTTTATGCTAAAAGGTGGCTACGTGCCTACTTTTAGGCAATTAATATATGCCTAATTTTTTTTATGCTACTATTGGGCAAATAATTGTATTGTTTCGTGAATAATTCTAAGGCGGCCATCTTAGGCGACTTTAGTCCCAGTTTGCCTTCAATTCTTAATTCATGATTTGCAGAAAATTCTAAATTTATTCCGAAAGTTTAATAGCCTTTATAGCTAGGAGTTAGGACTGGCCGCCGAGCCATGTGGCTTGGGCTTATGCGCATAGCATTAAAATATAAGTACGTCTAGTGCCAAAACAAGGTCCATCCGCTAAATGATTATTACAAATAGACCCAAGTTCAAAGTGTACATAGTTTTACCGGAAAATTAGACACATATATATTTAGGCATATATTTATAAGGCATATTGGTGGTTAGGTTTGATTTGAATTATAATTCTAAAGTTAAATTCATAGGAAACCCATAATTATAAACCCTACAAACAATTGCTAGAGAAGTAGAATCAAAGGAAGGTTTTGGATATAAAACAGAGAGCAAGCAGAACAGAACAGGGGAAACAGAGAAGACCACTTGATGGAAATACAATTATTTCTAGAGGAACACCAATTAATAGTACTATTTTATCAGTTAATGACTTGAAATGTTCATTGATACCCATACTTTTTCATTCTGCAGGAAACGGTAGCAACAACACCACTCGTACAATCATCATTGTTGTTGCTTCAGTTGTTGGAGTTCTAATAGCACTTACCATCGCCATATGCATCTTTATAAGAAAAAGAAAGATAAAGACTCGGCAAAGAGTTGAAAGTAAGTAAATAGTATATTACACCCCTAATGTAGCTTTTTTGGACTGATTTCATAAGATAGTGGAATGTAGCTTTATCTGAGTCTAATCATTTTATGTTTTTGCAGCTGTTGAAGACAACATTAAGGCTGAGTCTTTGCAAATGGACTTTGCCACTGTTCGGTTTGCAACTGATAACTTTTCTGATGCAAATAAACTTGGTCAAGGTGGATTTGGAGCTGTTTACAAGGTAAATAACCCTCCTAATTGGAAAAGGAAAGAATATACAATAAATTGATTTATCTCAAACTATGAAAATTAGGAATGACTCTAAATTAGTTAAATATGGTACATTCAACTATATGCAGGGTGTGCTTTCAGATGGACAGGAGGTTGCAGTAAAAAGACTTTCTGCAAATTCTGGACAAGGAGACCTAGAATTCAAGAATGAAGTGCTATTAGTAGCCAAGCTTCAACACCGCAATTTGGTTAGACTTCTTGGTTTCTGCTTGGAGGGACATGAAAGGCTTCTCATCTATGAGTTTGTGCCAAACACCAGCCTTGATCATTTCATTTTTGGTATGGTCATTGATCTATAGTCCTACTTGCAATTTGTTACTAGTTCATTACAATCAAATTAACCTAAACTTGTCTGAACATGTGATACAGATCGAGACAAGCGAGCACAGTTGAATTGGGAAATACGGTACAAAATCATTGGAGGCATTGCTCGTGGCCTACTTTACCTTCACGAGGATTCTCGACTTAGAATAATCCACCGTGATCTTAAAGCAAGTAATGTTTTGTTAGATGCAGAGATGACTCCTAAAATTGCAGATTTTGGGATGGCAAGATTGTTTATAAGGGATGAGACACAAGGCAATACCAGCAGAATTGTGGGAACCTTGTAAGCATCAAATTAAATTGCATACATTGATTTTACTAGTAGTTGCAAAAACCCTTAGATTTTAACAATGACATTTGATTTGTTCATATGCAGCGGATATATGGCACCGGAGTATGCCATGCATGGGCAATTCTCAGTCAAATCAGACGTATTCAGTTTTGGTGTTATAATTTTAGAGATGGTAAGTGGTCAGAAAAATAATTGCTTCCGAAATGGAGAGACTGTTGAGGACCTAGTAAGCTCGGTAAGTATCAAATTCGTTTCTTTTTTGCTACAATTATGCAAGTAAAATGATCATTCAAGGCTTAAGAGTGATGGGTATTTATGATTTTCTTGCAGGCATGGAAGAACTGGAGGGAAGGGACAGCACTGAATCTCATTGATCCAACTTTGAGCGATGGTTCCAGAAATGAAATACTTAGATGCATCCATGTTGCCTTGTTATGTGTTCAAGAAAATGTTGCTGATAGACCAACCATGGCTTCAGTTGTTCTGATGCTTAATAGCTACTCAACGTCCCTCCCAATGCCCTCTCAACCTGCATTTTTTATGCACAGCAGCATTGAATCTGACATGTCATCCTCCATGGGTTTTACTTATTCCACGATGTCAGAAGCGAAGCAATCCAAAAGTGAAACACTCCCTTTATCTAAGAATGAGGCTTCAATTACTATTCTATCTCCACGATAGTGTTCGACGAAATGCTTAGGTGAGATTTCAAACAGATTTGAAGTTGTAAACTTGATGCTTTCCTATGTCCAATTTTTGAGTTTGGGGTTCTTACCCCAAAATGTATACTATGTTGTATCTAAGCAATTTTTTTATTTAGAAATTCTAGGTAAGATTATTAAAAACTAGTTGAAATTAATTTTTTGAAGTATTTTTGGTAAGAAAAAGGAAGTAAAACCTTACAAGTAAATTTTTCATAATTTTTTGCCCAGAATCCAAACTCGATTTGGATTAGGATCATAATTTTTCATAACTCAATTTGGAGAAGAGTCGGTTCTAATTTTTTACAAATAAGCAAGAAATTCACTTTCTTCTTCAAATAACCCCATTAACCCTAAGGCCAAAATCTGTTTCTGCTTCGTAGACGTCAAGAAATTAGCGATCAGTCCTTTGTTTCCCGGTGCCAATGGCGATTTACAGTAGTTCTCCAGGCCATGACTACAATGTTCTTGTCACTGTTGCAAAAGGCATGAGTGACGATAGATCTCGGCTGTTTCCCGTTTTGAAGTTCAACTGTAATGTACAAATCAAATATGTTCCCGACACAAACGATCCCAGCATTCCAACCCACATTACTCAACACGATTCCTGGAGTTTTTTCACCTTCCGATTGACGAGCTGACAAGTGACGATAATTTTTCGTTCTACCAACCACAGAATTTTATATGGGGAATGCTCTGTTTCATTAACATTCCTTTCAACTTAGACAGGTTGTTTTTGAGAACATCGATTCAGGACGACGAATCCGTTCCCTTGAACAACTTCGATAGCATTGTAACCCAAATCTTCATTGCTGCTCGTGCCATGGCGGATGAAGTGGGAATTCCTGGAAAAAGCAACGTTTTGGTTGTGATGATTGAGAAAATTGTGACAGTTCCGTACGATGAATATGTGAAGATGTTGATGGCAAAACTACCAGATTTGTTTTGCAAGATTGGGGACCAGAGGGAGTCTAGTTATAAACATGAACAGCAGCCTAATAGGTTGGCTTCTGCTGCACCCATGCTTCAATATTGCCAATGTTGTCAACAAAAATAGTCCAAGATGATAAATGGAAAATATTAATTTTGATGTAGAACTTGATTTGATTGAAGGAATTTGTAACTTCATCGCCAATTTTGAACTATATATTATAAAATTTGATTTGTCTTTTTAGGAAGCCATTGATTAAAACAGAGAGCAAACAGGACAAACAGAGAAAAGCAGAGCAAAGCAATTAGAATTTTGACTGAAAGCCATACTTTTTTGACTATCCAGGAAATGGGAATTGCTGTTGTGACACCAATTACCATCGCCATGTGCATCTTCATAAGAAGAAAGAAGACCAGGCAAAAAGATGGAAGGAACTTTCCTCAATTAGAAAGCAATATATGAGACCGTAAAGCATACGATGGGACAAAGACTTTCGAGTTTTAACAATTAATTATCAGTGCATTGACTTTACAATGTGCCAATAGAATTATGGTCACTGTCCGAAATGGTCCAATTGTCATGTGTATTACTTTACACTTTCTATTGGAGTTGATTTTTCCATGGAAAAATTAGTTTTCAGATGCAAATTGTTCACATTACCAACTTGAAAACCTTACATTATTTCTTTCAATTTAATTAAAACTTGAAAAATCATTCCATTTTTTTATCTTCTATGAAATAGTATTGACCCATTCAACAGATACATTCATTCAGCCCAAAAATGAGAAAGAAAAATGCATTTAAAATGATATAGTTTTTAAATTATAGTATTTCCAAGAATTATTGAATAGAATTTAATTATAGAATCCAGAATTAGAGAGAGAAAGCAGTTTTAGAATTGACTGTCAGTCTACTACTGGGGTAGGCCGTAGGCAACAGGACAAAAATTTATATGTATATGTAATTCTTTGACCAGAGTTTCCCAGGCCAAAAGTTGTGGAGACGAAGGACCCCATAGCAGCAATGCCAATGGGATCTTCAAGACTTTTAATAATCTTTTCTTGTTCACTTCTTCTATCCTTTGCTACCCTCACCCATTCAGCTAATGATGATGATCCTTATTTCATGTGTCTATATGCGGCGGAGAACAGAGCCAACTTCACCGCAAACAGCCCTTACCAAGCCAACCTCAACCGCATCGTCTCTCAGCTTTCCTCTGTTAAAGATTTCAATTACGGTTTCCATAATCTCTCAGCTGGTGAAGCCCCAGACAAAGTTTTCGCCGCCGCTCTCTGCGCAGGCGACAGAACCCCAGACCAATGCCGCAGTTGTTTCAACGAAACCGCCACCAGGCTCCTTAAGCGTTGTCCATGGGGCAAGGAGGTGGTCGCGTGGTCTCAATTTTGCATGGTGCGATACGCCAACCGAGACATATTTGCAGAATTGGACAGCGATCCTCGTACTTGTGTTTACAACCCCACGAATGCTTCGAACCCTGATGTTTTCAATCAGGCATTAAATAACCTTTTGAGTAACCTCAGCGATGAGGCTTCCACTGGGGGCGCTCTTCGAAAGTATGCAGCTGATAATACAACGGATGATCCCCAGCAAACAATTTTCGCTGCGGTGCAGTGTACTCCTGATTTGAGTCAGGAAAATTGCTCTACTTGTTTGGATTTTGGCATGTCGGAGCTTCAAAAGTGTTGCGCTGGAAAGTTAGGATGCAGAGTTCTTAGACCGAGCTGTGTCTTAAGGTTTGAGACTGGCTCATTTTATAATCTAACTTCAATGGTTCCTCTTCCATCGACGCCAATATCTCCAATACTATCTCCGTCACCATCTCCAAGACCATCTCTGTCACCATCTCCACCATCTTCGACGTCAACAGGAGGTTAAGTATCTTTCTTTAGATTTGATTAAAAATTAACATGTAGAATTTTCAAATGGTATATTTTCTCATTTGATTAAAAATTAATATGTTTCTCTCCATGTTTCCAGGTAGTCATCATCTTGAAATGTCCTTCATAGCAAATGCCTCTCTGCCATTTTTCCTGCTTGCTCTCTGGTTCTTTTTGCAGTAATTAAGACATGTTGGACTTCTCTTCCGGTTCATCTTCGACAATCCTAATTTGTTCTTTCTTTATTGTAATATATGCAGATCAATTTATTGTGAAAGAGTGTGTTATTCAATATATGCAGAGCAGAGCTATATTATTAATATATAAACCATGAATATCTGTCAGAAAGGTAACAATATTACCTGTGTGCGACAACCATATGTTTTAATATCTATCGATTCGATTTTGCATAATGAACTTTGTTTTAGTAATGGTGACTTATAGATGAAAACTGCTCTAGCCAATTCTGGTTGAAGAAAGAGCAGCAACAGAGTATAAATAGTATTTCTCCATACAAAATTCGAAGTCAACGGGAAAAACTAGTCTTATAGGTGTGGGATGATTGCTCCGCCTAATGTATTTATTTATGGAATCAATTATTATTATTTTTTTGGATAAATTATGGAATCAATTATTAATTACTTCACATTCGTTCAATTTCAATTCCAATTTGTTAATAAGATTTTCACAAATAAAACAAAAAACCTAGCCGTGATTAGCTATGGCGCACCTTTTATCATTTGTAACAATTCACACCCTCACAAATTTAAAGACTAATATAAAGTAGTAAAATTAATTCATAGAGTATTAATGAGTTAAAATAATACAAGTTAAAAGTTAAAAGAAATAAAATTAAAGGACTTAATTGTATGGAATAAAAAGTTTGAGGATTGAATTGCATAAAAAATAAATGTTTGAGGGTCTTAACGTAAAAAAGATTAAGTTGAAGGACTTATAAGAAATCTCATGAGGACTTAAAAGTGTAAAATTGAAATGTATGAGTATTATTACATAAATAACCCTTTTCTAATTGGCCATTGAGATATGACAGTGACAAATGTCCGCCCCCAATTTTGGCACGAATTAAAGGCCCATGAAAGGAGTTATCTTTATATATTGTTTAGATGTTTAGATTAGAAATCTAGAAATGGTTAATCTTACAAAAGAAAAATGAAAGTCTATTTTGGCTAAGAATGCCTCTTATGTAGAAATTGAGCAAAATATTTGAAACTTACAAGGAAACTGAAATGCTATATACTAGAAAAACACTAATGAGTTAGGCTTACAATATTAAAATCTTGTTCGATCTAATAAGTATCTTGTATCAGAATTTAAAAATTCTATAGCTGGAACTTTTAGTATTCTCTTATTTATTACCCGTGTTTACTATTTAGGCAGAATACCCTTACCCATTCTTACTAAGAAACTGAAAGGAACCTTAGAAACGGGGAGCTCGAAGAAAATCAATGAAATAGAAGAGATCCGAACAACCTACCTATTAACCTTCATTTTGCATGACAAACATGTATGGTGGAGTTATACCTGGATACACTTGTAGACTTGTTATTACCAAAGAATGCTAAGCGTCTGAAACTTGATATAAAGAAAGATCCAAAGGTATAATTTGGACATGGGTCTTATATTTTGAGCTTCGTTTTCATTTTTTTTAGCTTTATTATTTTTCTCCCGCTATTATTGTTCTTGTTTAGCTGTTTGGCTGATATGATTATATTTGTTTAGTATTCATTTGTTTTTAATTTTTGATGTTCAGGATATGGTGGTTGTAGAAAATACGACAATTATCCCAATTTCAACTTTTGAGGAGTTAAAAATCATTATGCAAAAAGGATCTGAACGAAGACACATATCAAAGACGCTAATGAATGAAGAAAGTTCAAGATCTCATCTAATATTTTCTATTATTATCGAGAGTACCAATCTTCAAACACAATCTGTTGCGAGGGGAAAGGTATAATCTTTCTTAGTAGTTAATGAGTTTGCATATATTTGAATTATATGAAGCAGCTTTAACTATCGTGCCAATGTTTTCGATATTTGAGGGATAAACACCAATGATAAATTTCTTATTTCAAAATAAAGAAGAAAAAAAGAAATAAAATCTTCGAAGAAATAAGTAAAAGTAGAATGAATCAAACTTGCATGATTGAGTATATGATAATTGAATAATGTCATTGTAGCTAAGTTTTGTGGATCTTGCTGGTTCTGAGAGAGTGAAGAAGTCTGGATCTGTAGGCGATCAACTTAGAGAAGCTCAGAGTATCAAGTCACTTTCAACACTTGGAGATGTCATCAGTGCTTTATCTTCTGGCAGCCAACATATTCCTTACAAAAATCACAAGTGAACGATGTTAATGAGTGACTCGCTTGGTGGTAATGCTAAAACACTGATGTTCGTTAATGTGTCTCCAGCTGAATCAAATTTGGATGAGACATACAACTCTCTCAAGCATGCTCTGTATACAACTTGTCTACTTAAAATGTAGTTCTGTTTTCATGTATCTTATGATATTAAGGTGAAGTAGTAAAGCTACAATTAGGAGTCAAATTTTGAGATTATGATATAGTTTTGAATAGTAGTAGGGTACTTTTTCTGTTAATTATACTTCATGGATCTTAAGTAATGATTTTTTGTTACTATTATTGATGTTTTTATTCCTTACTTTTATATCGTTTTTGTAACCATATCTTTCTAATGTTGTAGTTATGCGTTAAGAATTCGATGCATTTTGAATGATGCAAGCAAAAGCATTTCGTCAAAAGAGGTAGCTATTGAAAAAGTTGGTTGCATACTGATAGGAATAACGAGTAGTCATACTATATGTTCTAATATATTGCAAACATATTTGAAGTTTTTAACTTGATGCTCTAGCTCCTGTCATGGTTGTTCGTTTGGAGTTCTTACCCCAACAATTATATGTTGCATCTAAGCAAGTTTTGATTAAGTAAATATAAATTTAATATGGCTTTTAAATTTTGTTATAGATCACTTAGTTGAAACATTTTCTTATGATGTCTTGATCAAATGAATTGGCAAATGGCAATATTTTATCTTTGTTGGGGCTATAGCACCATGTTGACTTCTTGACTTGCTTTTTTTGTCAGGTCTTGAAAAAGAGGAATTACTACTAGTACACATTAGATGCAACACAAAAATAGAATATAATCAAACTATATGAAAACATTGCTTGTTTTTGTTTGTTTTGTTTTGTTTTTTTTTTTTGACAAGGATCTACTAATTAACCTGAGAGATACATTCCAATGTTGCCCGACATTTCAAATTTGTTCACCTTACTTAAGTCGATTTTACCATGGAAAAGTTTGAGATCTCAGAAAGACGAACATATACAAGGCCAAATATCATTTTAAAAGTCAATGCTTGCAAATTGTTATTTATATTACATAAACTTTAAATGTAAACCTCACATAATTTCAATTAACACCCTTTCAATATTTATTTTTTCTCTAACATAGTATATATTGACCCATTCAACAAATACAAGCATTCAGCAAAATATTTTACAAAAATAAACTTAAAAATAAGCATTCATAATGATTTGTTGATATTGATTATGTTTTACTATTGTTTTACAAAATTCTCTCTCTCTTTTTTTTTCAATACTATAATAACTTAGAAATTATTATTTCCAATATTCAATTAAATTTAATTACAACATATTTGACCCATTCAACACAAACAATTTTTATACAATATTTTTTTGGCCGAATTTTTAAAAAGAGAGCAAAGGATGATTTGTTATTATTAGTAGCTTTTAATAATCGGAATTCCGAAGCTCTTTTATTTGGGAAATAAAAAATAGTACAAGAATTTATAGAGTCCAAAAACAGAGTAAGAAGCTGAGAAGCAGTAAGTAACAGCCAGTCTGCCCACCGGGGTAAGCCGTAGGCAACGGGACAAAATTTATAGTTCAAAATCAATATATATACGCAAGTAGTAGTATTTCCTTGACCAGGCCAGAGTTTCCATACCAAAAACTGTGGAGGCACCATAGCAACAATGGGATCTTCAAGACTCCCAATACTCCTTTCTTGTTGTTCACTTCTTCTATCCTTTGCTACTCTCACCCTTTCAGCTGAAGATCCTTATTTTGAGTGTCGATATGCCGAAGAAAACAAAGGCAACTTCACCGACAAAAGCACTTACCAATCCAACCTCAACGACATCATCTCTCAGCTTTCCAATCTCACTGATTTCAATTACGGATTCCATAATCTGTCAGCTGGGGGAAACCCAGACAAAGTTTTCGCAACTGCTCTTTGCGCAGGGGACAAAACCCCAAACGAATGTAGAACTTGCTTCAACTATACCATAACCAAGCTCATTGACCGTTGTCCATGGGGAAAAGAAGTGGTCGCGTGGTCTCAATTTTGCATGGTTCGATACGCCAACCGAGACATCTTTGCCCAATTGGACAGCGATCCTCGTACTTGTGCTTACAACCCCACGAATGCTTCGAACCCTGATGTTTTCAATCTGGCGTTAAGTAACCTTTTGACTAACCTCAGCGATGAGGCTTCAACTGGCGGCGCTCTTCGCAAGTATGCAGCTGATAATACTACGGATGATCCCCAGCAAATGATTTTCGCTGCGGTGCAGTGTACTCCGGATTTGAATCAGGAAAATTGCTCTCTTTGTTTGAATTTTGCAATGTCGGAGCTTTCAAAGTGTTGCGCTGGAAGGTTAGGTTGCAGAGTTCTTAGACCGAGCTGTGTCTTACGGTTCGAGACTGGCTCATTTTTTAATTTAACTGCAGTGGTTCCTCTGCCGTCCCCGCCACCGTCTTCAACACCATCTCCTCCACCTCCTCCACCATCAACATCCGCGACAATCGGAGGTTAAGTATCTCTCCCTTTCTTTTAGAATTTTAACATGAAGATATTTAATTCAAATGGTTAATTTGGCTTGTTAACTCAAACTTATTTTAATCAAATTTCTCCTTGATTAATCATAAATTACCTGTTAGTTTTTGGCAAACTCAAGTTTTTGTTTTAATTAAGAAATAATAATAGTAATTATCAAGCAAATATAACATTTTTTTTGGTACCACTTTGGATTAAAGATTAGAGTCATTGTCTTAATTACTCGACATTAAAGTCAACGGCGGCTATCTCGTTTCAAATTTGACCTTATTTATATCTCTATAAATAAACAATGAATAGCATTTCTCCGTAAAAATCGGAGTCAACGGGAAAAACTAGTCTTAATGTCAGGTGTGGGGATGATTGCTCTGCCTAACGTATTTCTGGAATCAATTATTAATTTCTTCCAAATTGGTTCAATTTCAATTCCAAAATTGTTAAATAAGATTCCCACGAACAAAATCAGAAATCTAGAAATCCAAATATGGTTAATCTTATACAAGAAAAATGAAAATTAATTTTGGCTAAGAGTGACTCTTGCATAGAAACAGAGCAAAATACTTGGAACTTACAAGGAAACTGAAATGCTACTATATACAGACAAACACCAATGAGTTAGGCTTATAAGATTCTGATTCCAATTTTGTGGTTTGGCAGGAAAGAAAAATAACACAACTCGAATAGTAGTTATCGTTATTGCTTCAGTTGTTGGCGCCCTGATACTTGTTATCCTCTCCATTTGCGTCTTTTTAAGACGAAGGAAGAAGACAGTCAAAGTAGTTGAAAGTAAGTAAATACAGTCTTTAAATGAAACCAAAATGCCTTTGATTATGTCTACGTGATGAGTAAAAATATTACAAAAAAATTGCAGATGCGGATGAGATTACAAGGGCTGAGTCCTTACAGTTTGACTTTGACTCTGTTCTGGATGCAACCAATAACTTTTCTGAAGTAAATAAACTTGGACAAGGAGGATTTGGAGCTGTTTACAAGGTATATATAGATTAATTAGTATTGCTATGTGAAATGTATAATGTATAACATATATCTCAATTGATAGCTTTGATGGTAAATTGTTAATCTACTGGCTACTGCTATGTTTTTTAGGGTCGGCTTCCAAATGGACAAGAAATTGCTGTGAAAAGACTATCTATGGATTCAGGACAAGGAGACTTGGAATTTAAGAATGAAGTTTTGTTAGTTGCAAAGCTTCAACATCGTAATCTAGTTAGGCTCCTTGGTTTCTGCCTGCAAGGAAAAGAAAGGCTTCTCATCTATGAGTTTGTCCGAAATGCAAGCCTTGACCATTTTATATTTGGTAAATTTTCTGTTTCACTTTCATATTTCATTCATAAGAAACTTCCTCCTCTAACCCTGTTTCAAATTTTGCATACTTTGATCATTAAAATTGATAATTATATGTTTTGCGAAAATTAATTATAGATCCAATCAAGCGTGCACAATTAGACTGGGAAAAACGCTACAAAATCATAGGAGGCATTGCACGTGGACTCCTTTACCTCCATGAAGATTCTAGACTTCGGATAATTCATCGTGATCTCAAACCAAGTAATATCCTGTTGGATTCAGAGATGATCCCTAAAATTGCGGATTTTGGGATGGCGAGGTTGTTCGGACAAGATGAAACGCAAGGCACTACTAGCAGAGTTGTGGGAACCTAGTAAGTATCAGATGCCCGAATTAGAGTTTCGAGTTATGTTTTTTGTTTTTGTTTTGTTATATACTGAATTAAGAATAACACATTAGTAATGCAATTAATTATGCAGTGGATATATGGCCCCAGAGTATATTATAAATGGACAATTCTCGGTAAAATCAGACGTATTCAGTTTTGGTGTATTAATTTTAGAAATAATCAGTGGTCAGAAAAGTAACCGGTTTCGTCAAGGAGAGCACGATGAGTACCTACTAAACTTCGTAAGTATACAACTCTAAACATTAAATTTTTATGTTTGATTCGACTTAAAGAATTAAAGAAGTTCAATTCATAAAATTTTTGCAGGCATGGAAAAATTGGAGAGAAGGAACAGCAACGAACCTGATTGATCCCAATTTGGGTAATAATTCAAGAGATGAGATGATGAGATGCATCCACATTGGGTTGCTCTGTGTTCAAGAAAATGTTGCCGCAAGACCAACCATGAATTCTGTTGTACTCATGCTGAGTAGCTTGTCTACCACTCTCCCAGTGCCAGCACAACCGGCATTTGCTACTCAGATCAACTTTGAATCCGACATTTCATCTTCATTGGGCACAAACTCATCCATGTCAGACCCCAACCAATCTAGAATTGAAGTACTCCCTTTATCCCATAATGAGGCTTCAATTACCGAACTATATCCTAGATAGTGTTTGGAAATTTGCCATGTTTATATCTTATAGTCGAAGTTAGTATTCTTGTATTATCTCTCACTACAAGAGATGATGGAATTTGGGTGGAAATGTTTTTTTTTTTTTGGTCCAACATTTGGGTGGAAATTTCAAATACTACTAGTTTTTAATTTGTTTGTTGACATGGAAAAGGGTGATGATGTCTACTACCTATTTCACACGCGCTTGGACCTTTAAATACAGCTCTTATGGGCCCCACTATAGCACCATGTTGACTTGTTGACCTGCTTGCTTAATTTGGTCAGGTCAACAATAGTTCCCCTTTTAAAATTGGGTCAGATTTGTTATTGAGCATTTTTCTTTCCATTCAAATTCCAAAACCAACAATTTGATTTGAAACGGGGAAATATTATCTTGCTTGATAAAATAATATGATGTGATATCCCCCCACCATTATTCAACAAAAAAAAGTAATTCTATTTGAAAAAGAAACAACATCAAAGCGTGAAGCGTGAAGACTACGAAAATATATAGTAATATATTTTTGATAAATGAATTATGGGAAATGAGAATTGATTTGTTCAGAAGATAGTAAGTACCTTTCAAGTTAATTTCAATGTTTTTGCCCAAGTTTTGGTTCGTCTTAACTATGATAGGTGATTAGATTTAATTAAAAAAAACTATATAGATTTTGAAGGACACACGTCACATGTGCATATATACTTACATAGTTAGAGTAATGCTCAAAATTTGCATCTTCTACATTATTACACTAATTTATATGCCTTACATTATTTCAATTTGACAATTAATTTAAGTTATTTTTTTGACTCATTCAAACAAATAAAATTTTCAATATATACACACTAGAATTATTTAGAATTTATGTCCAAATTCATTAGTTGATGTATATTTTTTAGTATAATTCTACATATACATTATTAGTGAGTCAATAACTTTTGGGGATTGGCAGCAAAATTAGGATTTTCCTCTAGTTTACATCCTCTTAACGTGTTTTTTATTAAAAAAAATTATTTGTTTATTTATCTAATTATGAGTTTGAAGTTTGAACTCTGAATATACAAATACACAAATATAGATGATGATTAGAGATAGTATTAAAAATAAAAAACAAATCAAAGGAAGAATAACAAAAGGAAATCGCATTTTAACAGAATGAAAAGTTATAGTAAGTTACTGTTTAGAAGTTTGGTTGGCGACGGGACCAATTTAATTGCCAACAATAGAATTAGGAAATCATTCCATTTTTTATGACTTTTTTCACAAACCAAAAAATTGTGCAGGCCAGCGAGAGTAATGGTGGCAGTGGGAACTTCAATTCTTCCTCTGTTTCTATATTCAGTTCTTCTATTCCATCTTCCTCTCTTCCTTTCACTTGATGTTTTTCTTTTCGAAAATTGTACTCAAGGAACCAACTTCACCGCAACCAGCACCTACCAGGCCAACCTCAACCGCATCGTCTCTCAACTCTCATCCCTTACAGAATTCAATAACGGCTTCTATAATCTGTCTGTTGGCACCAGCCCAGACAATGTTAACGCAATCGCACTTTGCACCGCCGACCGAACCCGGGAACAATGCATCAGTTGCGTCAACTACACCATCACCGAACTCAGGGGAGCTTGTCCCTGGAACAAGGAGGCCATAGCTTGGTCTGAATTTTGCATGGTGAAATATGCCAATCGGAACCTGTTCGGAAACCTGGAAAATGATCCTCGTAAGTGTGCTCCTAGTCCTGCGTTTGCGATGAACCCTGATCAGTTCAATGCTGCGGTCAGTCAACTAATGAATAAGCTGAACTTCAACGCGACAGCCGGGGATCCTCGTAAGTATGCATCTGGTCAGACCAAATCCGGGTTTGATACGGTTTATGGTTCGGTTCAGTGTACTCCTGATTTGGACGACGCAAGTTGCGGTTCTTGTCTGAATTTTTCTACGACAGAGCTTTTAAACTGTTGCTCTGGAAAGATTGGGTGCAGAGTTCTTAGTCCAAATTGTATGTTGAGGTTTGAATCTAACCCATTTGAAAATGAAGCTCCTGAACCGCCAGGTCCGCCACCACCTCCGACTCATTCTCCGACCGGTAAAGGTATGGAATTTTGCCTTTCTGTTAAAAAAATATCTTCCTCTTTGATTGAAAATTAATGAATAATTGCAATACGGGGCAAAATCCCACATGGTCAGTCATTCATTATCCAAGGCGGCTACCTCCTACTCCTAGCTACCTCTTTGCAACTTGACCTTTCTAATTTTTTCTCTATATTTAAAAAAAAAAAACAATTCAGCGTATGTTTGGTTCGTGGTATCTTTGATATCACGTGGTAATGTCATTTACACCTCTTTCCTAGGAATGTTATTTTTAGTGGGAAAGTATAATTTTTTGTTTTTGTGGGAATAAGATTACCATGTTTGGTTAACATGGGAAAATTATTAAATTTTTAAAATACAAGAAAAATACAAGTGAAAAAAAGTAACACTTTCCTAGGAAAGTTAACTTTCCCACCCTTTTAGATGGGAATGACATTCCCACCACATTCCCACTCAAGTGGAAAAGTGATGGGAATGCTATTCCCACCTAAATTTAGATTCCTCCAACCAAACATGGGAAAATTATTCCCTTTACCCAACTTACCACACTTTCCCACTACATACTACGAAACCAAACGCAACCCCAATGATTCAATTCTTAGATTAGATAAATTTTTATTGGATGATTACTCGCCAGATAGTATCTCGTTGACATGGCTGCCGAAATTAAAAAAGGTGTTTTAAGTTAAAAATAAATGAGAAAGTCAACCATAAAAACTGCCCATGATTGCTCTGTCTAATTAACAAATATATTATGCAATTAAGGATAGTAGTAGTACCCATTTATTTCCTTATTCAATTCCAATTACAGAAAATATTTAATTAATTATTCATTCTGCCTTTTTAATGATGATGCAATTCATTCGTTTGGAGCTTAAAACGACAAAACAGGGTCTTTTTTTTCTTTTTCTTTTTCAAGGATCAACAATGACTGCTCTTAACATTAAAACAGGATCAACAATTTTTTTTTCGGTACCAAAAAAAAAGACTATGAAATTTTGTCAGTTAATGAAATTCTAATTCCAACTTTGTGGGTTTGCAGGAAAACGAAATAACACAACTAGAATTGTCATCATTGTTATTGTTTCAGTGGTTGGTTTTGTCATACTAATAGTCCTCTCAATATGCATCTTTTCCAGACGAAGAAAGCCATTGGTAAAAGCTAAAAGTAAGTTAATTGAATCACTATATATTTCTATAGATGGGTAAATGAAGATTAATGGCCATTCATATATATCATGTAAACGTGTTGGTTTTTGCAGCTGTGGATGAAATTACTGGAGTTGAGTCCTTGCAATTCAACTTTGATGCTGTTCAGAATGCAACTGATAACTTTTCTGAGGCAAATAAACTTGGAGCAGGAGGATTTGGAGCTGTTTACAAGGTAAAATATCTATTAGAGTTGCTGTCAAAAGTCAAAAGAAAATGTTTCAAGGAGCCTAAATCTATCAAACTATATTTCATAGGGACTTCTTCCAGATGGACAAGAGGTTGCAGTGAAAAGACTAACTAAGAAATATGGACAAGGAGACCTTGAATTTAAGAATGAAGTCCTGTTAGTGGCCAAACTTCAACACCGCAACTTAGTTAGGCTCCTTGGTTTCTGTTTGAAAGGACAAGAAAGGCTTCTTATCTATGAGTTTGTGCCCAATGCAAGCCTTGATCATTTCATATTTGGTACAGTTTCACTTCCACCTTAAGAATAACCTGTGATCTCAATATTTGTTCCTATTCCATTGCAAAATAATCTGATGAATTAAAGTTTTTTGAAAATTACAGATCCAAATAGGAGAGCAAGATTAGATTGGCAGACACGCTATAGAATCATAGGAGGCATTGCTCGTGGACTTCTTTACCTTCATGAAGATTCTAGACTCCGTATAATTCATCGCGATCTCAAAGCAAGTAACATTTTGTTAGATGAAGAAATGAATCCTAAAATTGCAGATTTTGGGACTGCTAGGTTGTTTGGACAAGATGAAACACAAGGCAGCACTAGTAGAATTGTTGGAACCTAGTAAGTTTACTTTGAAATGTCTTTCTGTCCACATAGATTAAATTAGACACTTTAATATAGTATTCACCAAGGCTTTCATTTAATGTGCAGTGGATATATGGCTCCAGAGTATGTCATTCATGGACAATTCTCAGTAAAGTCGGACGTTTTCAGCTTCGGTGTATTGATTTTAGAAATGATCTGTGGTCAAAAAAGTAATCGCTTCCATCACAGGGAGACTCAGGAGTACCTGTTAGACTTTGTAAGTCTAATTCTAATCATAATTAAAAACTCTCATTTTCAATGCTAATTGAAATGGAGATTGATATTTAATTTGTTGCAGACATGGAGGAATTGGAGAGAAGGGACAGCAATGAATCTGATTGATCCAACTTTAGGTAATAGCTATAGAAATGAGATAATGAGATGCATCCACATTGGACTGTTATGTGTTCAAGAAAATGTAGTTGGAAGACCAACCATGGCTTCGGTTGTTGTTATGTTGAATAGCATCTCGACCACCCTGCCAGTGCCATCCCAACCGGCATTTTCCTTGCAAAGCAACGTTGTTTCTGATGTATCATCATCTTCATTGGGCACTAACTCCAGGGTGTTGGTGTCAGACTCCAACCAGTCTAGAAGCCAATCAGTCCCATTATCCCAAAATGATGTTTCAATTACAGAGCTAAATCCTGGATAAATGTTTGGGAAATACTTATTTTTTGGTTTAATTATATGGAATTTCATTTCTAAATTCTTCATTCCAATTTAGGATGTTTCTGTATTTGGGAAAAGAAAAAAACAAGAAAGGACTTAAAAGTCATCCCAATTTATAGCCAGAAGTCAAACGAAATTATTAGAGCACGTTGCCCCTGTTTGAATATTATTAGATCATGTTTTCAACCAGAAGCAACAATATCAATAGGAAAAGGAAAATATGAATATTGTTATTAGCTTATTATGGATATAAATAAATTTGAAGATGTTAAATTCTCCAGGTGAACTTTATTTATTATTCCTGGGTTCATCTTCCTGCGCTTGGCCTACACGAATGAGAAAAAAAAAACCAAGACCAAATATGTCTTGGGTATTACTAACCCCTTTTCCGTCAGAACTTAGAAGCTAATTACAAATATGTCTCTCCTAAAGAAAACCAAGACCTTGCTTTTGTTTATGTTTATGATCACAGTGTTTGAGCTTTTCAGTCTCCTCACTTGCCAGGCGCCATCGCCAACATATAATTATCATTTCTGTTTAGGTAATAATAACACCGCCACTTCCGATTATAAATCTGATCTCACAACCCTCCTAGATTCTTTATCCTCTACAGCTTCTGACAAATTCTTCCACAATGATAGCTTAAATGGGATCCATAGCCTCTTCCTTTGCAGAAATGATGTTAATACCAGTACGTGCCAGGAGTGTGTCAAAAATTCTACTCAAACACTCACAGAAAGGTGCCCAACTACCACAGGAGGAATCATTTGGTATGATGAATGCATGTTACGCTACTCGAATATCAACTTTTTGGGTCAGATGGAGCTTAATCCAGCATATCTAATGTGGAACCTTGCGAATTTAAGTAATCCTGAGGAAGCGTCTGTAAATATTCAGGGTTTGTACTCTGATCTGGTTGAGGGTGCACCAGCTGAACCAACTAAATTCTTAACGAAAGAAAGACCAGTTTTTAATGGAAACGAGAGTAGGTATGGTCTGGCGCAGTGTAGCAGAGATCTCAATGAAACTTCATGTTATAATTGTTTGAACTATCTCCACACTTGGATAGAGGTTTGTTGCAAAGACAAAAAGGGATGGCGTGTTGGAACTCCAAGTTGCAACATAAGGATTGAAGAATACCAGTTTTTTAATCTATCAACACCAGCAGCTCCACCACCGGAAATACAAGGTAAGTCATGAAATTGAAATATATAGGCTTATTTAGGGTTGGTAAGCAGAGGATAAATTTTAACCCTGTCAATTGTATTTTAATGAGTTATGTCGACGCGAAAGTTTACGAAATCAGAGTATCAATTATTTAAAGCTATTTTTTCGTTTAAAATAATTATTTAAAACTTTCAAGTTTTTTTATCATCGGGCTATGTGTACTACCCCATGGCACACTACTCTTTAATATTTCATAGCTTTGCAAACAGCGCTGAACTTTCTCTCATGGGCCCTTTTATTTCTTAACCAAGCTTCTTTTCTTTTACTTTCTTTTTCTTTCTTTCTCTCTTTTTTTTTTTTAAAGAATTGACGGATTGAGTCAATTATTATTATTTTTTTTGGTGAAAGAGTCAATTAATTATTTGACCAAAGCATTCATGGATTTTGAGTTACGTGTCTAATTCGTCTAGCCGTAAGCATAGCACTCAAAAATCAAAATATGAGTATTTATATGATCATTTTAACCTCAACTTAAAACCTAAGTCTATGATCATATTTATAATATGAGTATTACGACTATTAGTTTTTGTTATAAACTTAAACATATTAATGGGTCATTTTTTAATTGAATTTTTAGTTTAGTGCATTTAAGAAAGAAAAGCTACCAATTTTTCCATCTAGGTAGCAGGTAGGAACTAGACTCTAAAACAATGTTGCCTTTATGTATAAAATTCAGAATGGATATATAAAAGAAAAGTAAATTACTCGAATGGTATATACTATTTGAAGTTGAAACTATATATAAAAGAACTTTATGTTATGATTAAATCATTAATTATTGGTGCAATGTAATGACAGAATCAGAAAACAATACAAGGAAGACGATAATTATCGTGGTATCCTCATTAGCAGGCGTTTCTGTTTTAGTTTTCTTGGGTTTCTTTTACTATTCTTCCATGATCCGCAAGAAGAAACAGAGAGGTAGATATGAAAACTCTTAATTGCCTACCTAGCAATAACTATATATATGTTTGATGTTATCATAACTAGGATAAAGTACTTGTCTTTTGACTTTTGTACTGTTCAGATGAAAGACTAAGTGAAGAGATTTGGTTAAGATCCTCCGCAACACATGTGACAGAGGCTCCAGGTATGCAATTATCAGATGAAGAACACAGTGGCGATATGCATCACTTTAGTTTAGCTTCTATACAGGCTGCAACAAACAATTTCTCTGACTCAAATAAGCTTGGAGAAGGAGGATTTGGTCCAGTTTACAAGGTTGAATAATTAAGTTTACTAATTATTAGATCTTCATATAATGGCAATGCAGGATATCATCAAAATATATTTTCAGGGAAAATTAGCAAACGGGAAGGAGATAGCAGTTAAAAGGCTGTCGATGAAATCCAGACAGGGTCTTGAGGAGTTCAAGAATGAAGTGAAGTTAATTATCAAGCTTCAACACAAAAATCTTGTGAGGCTATTGGGTTACTGCTTAGATGAAAATGAGAAGATTCTTGTATACGAATACCTGTCTAACACCAGCTTGGATGCCTTTTTGTTTGGTTAGCTTTTAAGTTTTGTTTCATATTATTATGGAATTCTCTTAGCTAAGCATGTTACTTAATTTGCCTTTTTTATGTTCTTTCTTTGTGAATTGCAGATCCAGAAAAAAGCAAGGTACTAGATTGGGAAAAACGCTCAAACATTGTTCACGGTTCTGCAAGGGGCCTCCAATATTTACATGAGGAATCCCGTTTAAAAATAATCCACCGTGATTTCAAAGCAAGCAATGTTTTACTGGATGACGACATGAACCCCAAAATATCAGACTTTGGCACTGCAAGAATTTTTGGAGGCAACCAAATTGAAGCCAGCACTGACAGAATTGTTGGCACATTGTAAGTACATAGATATATGGCTTAATGCTATTTTTGCCCCTTAAACTTGTGCGATTTGAACATTAATTTGCCTATTGAACTTCAATTTTAGACATCTTACCCCTTAACTCTCAATTTGGAGCCCATTAAGTCCCTCTTAGATGGTTGGAACTGGCCTAACGGTATCATCATGCCGCCCTAACTCTGAAAAGGACTAAATGGGTTTCGAATTAAAAGTTCAGGGAGCAAAATGTCCAAACTGTACAAGTTCAAGGGACACGAAAGTCATTAAGACAAGTAGATATATAGTCATAGACTCCATATGTTGCAATCAATTTTACATGATTTTCTTTTGCTTTTTCATAGTGGATACATGGCACCAGAATATGCATTAGATGGGTTGTTTTCAAACAAGTCCGATGTTTACAGCTTTGGAATCTTGATGCTTGAGATATTAAGTGGCAAGAAGAACAGGGGATTATACCAGCAGGCCGGCAGTGGCCAAAACCTTCCTATATATGTAGGTCTCACTTCTTTATTAACCATTAATCCCAATAATTAACCAAAACCTAATTATACTAACTATTTGGACCATGCATGTTTCAGGCATGGCAACTATGGAAGGAAGGCAAAGGGAAGGAATTGATCGATTCGAAAATTTCCGGTGATTGCCCTGTTGATGATGCTCTGCGATGGATACACATTGCGTTGTTGTGTGTTCAGGATGACCCTGCACTTAGGCCTACCATGTCAACCATTGTTTTCATGCTTCGAAGCAAATCAGTTGATCTCCCCCAACCATCAACGCCTCCATATTCTGCTGCGAGATTTGTTTTTATGTCCAATCAATCTACATCTACAACTACAGATACAGCAGGGATAGAGCTTCTCACATCTGATTGCTCTACTACTTAAGCAATCCGAGAGATGTTGAAGCCACCGATTATCTCAGTATTATTCATCATTGCGCTTCTTGTTAAGAGGAATAAAAAAAATTTTACAAAAAAAAAACAAATTACTAGTAATTTCCTTACCCTTTGAACCTAGGCTAAATCCAATTTAGCCTAATTGGATTGAGTTGCTTTGATTGGATTTGGTTTATATATTAGGGAACAATTGTGCTTTCATGAAAGAATTTTATTTAATTTTATGTTGCTTTTTTTAGATAAATTTGATATATATTAATTTCCAAGTAATAAGCTAATATTCCGACCAAAATTAGGTGCCGTGACATGCTAATGTAAGCCGGTTCGTCTTGGACCGCTTCTTCCATGAGGCTTTAATTTTTACTCCAAAATTATTGATTAGTACAATTTTTAGACTTCCTCTAACCAAAAAGTATTGGTATTTTTTTTTATTTTTATTTTTTGCATGGTTTTTGTGTGTGTCATTTCTTAAATTTAATAATTAAAGATCAGCTGAAACACTAATACTATTGGTTAATAGTCTACTCAAAAGGGCTGACAAATAGATAATCCTTGGATTCAAATTCAATTAATGATAAAGAAAAAGGACTAACCCAAAGGGCCCAAACCAAAAATAAAGCCCACGCTAGTCGACCAGGCCCAATTGACCACCATTCACCAAGATGACAATTTTCAACATATAATCAAATAGGAAAGGTTTGCCCAAAAAAAAAAAAGGAAAGGGAAAATATGAATATTGTTATGGATATAAATTTGAAGATGTTAACATTGTCAATTGGCTGAAATGTCAAATAGGTCCTCGAACTTTGCCATAAATCTCAAATAAGGGTCTGAACTTTGAAAAAGGTCAAATAAGGACCCCAACTATGCGAAAAAGCTCAAATAAGTCTATTCTGTTAATTTGAACGCTGCGTGAGTTACACGGTTTAAAAAAGCACGTGAACTAATCAAAAAATGACACGTGGCTAAAATAATTCTGATTTTAAGAAATAAAAAACTTTAAAAGAAATACAATACAAAATAATGAAATACTATAATTAAAATCAGATTTAGGCGGGGATTAAAAAACCCGTTTATCTGGACAAAGCCCTTATTTACAAAAAAATCTCTCAAAATTAAACAAATCTCTGTCTCTCAAAACTCGATGATAATTTACTCTAACCAAAATTCACGAAATCCTGAATGGTCGAAATTTCGAAAAGTGGAAATAGCTTGCGAAATCTGCAATTTTTTTGAGCTTCGCTAAATCTGTTGATGATTGGTGATTCAATTTTTAAGGTTAGTTTTCGCAAATTTTTGGATTTAGTTTTGTGACTTTCGCGTTAAATGATGAGGATGGGTTTGTTTGCTGTGTGGTTTTGTTTTTCATTTTGGGGGAGGAAACTACGACAGAAAATATGGATTTGGGAATTTAAGGTTTGAAGTATTTGGGTATTTGGGAAATTTGGTTTTGGAAAGAAATTGGGTTCTGTCTCAGATATATAACGTAATTGAACCAAAAGTTTTATGTCTTAGATATAAGTTTTCTGTGTAAAGTTTTAAAATTGACAAGAAGGTGAGAATTTGCTATTTATATATATTTTTTGGTTTAGCCGTAATTAATATCTCAATATTGTATGTTTGACTTATTCTTTGTGGTCCTAATATGATATTGAATTTATATGTTTGTTGGTCCACATGTTTTTCCTATTTGTATTCATTTTCTTTATGCATCAATATCTATGTTATAGTGTAGTTTATTTCTTTTATTTGTTGACAGGTGTGTTGTTTTGCATGTGGGAATTATAGTTTTTTTTAATCAAATGTGGGAATAATTTATAGGTTTTCTCTTAGCTAACATATGACAAAAGTTTTTGTCTCACAACAAGGGTCTGCCTTTGTTTTGTTTTTGTCCTGTTTTATTTAAAGGACACGATGAGCAATGCATCAGGCCGCATGAAGTTTTTACACAGTTTTTGTAATTGTTTGTGCTATTTGTATGCCATGTTAACTTATTTAACTTTACAAATCTTGTTTGTGTTATTTGTGAATGAATTATTTTCACATAATATTGAATGTTACTATTTATGGTTACTTATTGTTAGGGAAAGCTCGTTTAATTATTGTTGCTATTTTTGAGTGTTGGCATTGATTATTGGCTGCTTTGTTTTGTTCAATTTGTTGATAGGATGGCATTTTTTGAAGGCACTGTCAGGTTTCACTATTCAGGGTCGTTTGTAGGTGAGGGTGAATGTCTTAGGTATGAAAATGGAATTGTACATGAATTAGGGCTTGATCCAGATAAGTTGAGTAAAATTGAGTTGGAAGAATTGCTAAAGGATGTTGGTTGTAAAAATGTTTTGCATATATATTACAAGAGGCCAGGAATTAGTATGTGTAAGGGGCTTAAGTTGATTGAAAGTGATTTTGATGTTTTAGATATGGCTGGGGAATTAGTTGAACATGGTAAGGTAGATATTTATGCAGTACATAAGGTTGATGATCCACATGATGCTATTTTAGATGCTGTTAATGATGTTGGTTTGAATGATGTTAATGATGCTGGTTTAGATGCTGAAAATGAGCCTTTGGGAGTTGAAAATCAACCTTTAGGACCTGGTTTAGGAGAAAATGATGCTGGTAAGAAGGTAGGTTTAGAAAATGATGAATTGGGAGCTGGTGAAGTAGGCATAAGGGTAGAAAATGAGTGTGCAGAAGAATTTAGTAATGAGTGTGCCTACTTTGATTCTGTAGAAAAAGACAATAGTGATGATGAAGATCCTGAGATACAGTATGCTAGATCTCAGTTTGAAACTATTAGAGATGAAATGTTAGATGAGTTAGAAAGAAATGGTTTTAGATTGTCAGGATTTAGGCCAATCGATGCAGCTGAAGAGGTTAGTGGCTTAGAAAATGAGGCTGGCCTTAACAACAACTTTAACCTTGAGGAACCCTACTATTCTACTGATGAGTTAGGAGATTTTGATAGTGATGATGAAGCAACTAGGAACCCAAGTACGTTTCCTGTCTATAATCCTAACAATGAAATTCCACATATTGAGGTTGAGATGCTTTTCACCAATTCTGATCAATTTAAGCATGCAGTTAGTTTGGAATCCATTTTGAAGAAAAAGGGAATTTATTGGGTTAAGAATACTAAAGAAAGGGTGAGGGCAAAATGCAGTGATCCTGAATGTCCTTGGGAGATTTATGCTAGTTTTCAGAAATCAATCCAGTCATTCCAAGTAAAGAAGTTTATATCTAATCATAACTGTAATAGGGTGTTGAGTACACCTAGACTGTCCCAAAAAATG
>AWWV01010856.1:0-13761 GCA_001974805.1 Corchorus capsularis
AGATATGGCTGGGGAATTAGTTGAACATGGTAAGGTAGATATTTATGCAGTACATAAGGTTGATGATCCACATGATGCTATTTTAGATGCTGTTAATGATGTTGGTTTGAATGATGTTAATGATGCTGGTTTAGATGCTGAAAATGAGCCTTTGGGAGTTGAAAATCAACCTTTAGGACCTGGTTTAGGAGAAAATGATGCTGGTAAGAAGGTAGGTTAGAAAATGATGAATTGGGAGTTGGTGAAGTAGGCATAAGGGTAGAAAATGAGTGTGCAGAAGAATTTGTAATGAGTGTGCCTACTTTGATTCTGTAGAAAAAGACAATAGTGATGATGAAGATCCTGAGATACAGTATGCTAGATCTCAGTTTGAAACTATTAGAGATGAAATGTTAGATGAGTTAGAAAGAAATGGTTTTAGATTGTCAGGATTTAGGCCAATCGATGCAGCTGAAGAGGTTAGTGGCTTAGAAAATGAGGCTGGCCTTAACAACAACTTTAACCTTGAGGAACCCTACTATTCTACTGATGAGTTAGGAGATTTTGATAGTGATGATGAAGCAACTAGGAACCCAAGTACGTTTCCTGTCTATAATCATAACAATGAAATTCCACATATTGAGGTTGAGATGCTTTTCACCAATACTGATCAATTTAAGCATGCAGTTAGTTTGGAATCCATTTTGAAGAAAAAGGGAATTTATTGGGTTAAGAATACTAAAGAAAGGGTGAGGGCAAAATGCAGTGATCCTGAATGTCCTTGGGAGATTTATGCTAGTTTTCAGAAATCAATCCAGTCATTCCAAGTAAAGAAGTTTATATCTAATCATAACTGTAATAGGGTGTTGAGTACACCTAGACTGTCCCAAAAAATGTTAACTCAACTTGTGTCAGTTGACATTAAGAGAGATCCTTATATTCCTTACATAGAGATAGTTCAGCTGGTTTCAGAGAGATATGGGTTAGATGTGGAACTAAGCATGGTGAAAAGAGCCAAGAGCGATGTTGTGAGGTCGGTGGCAGCAAATTATGAAAAAGAATTTGCCTCATTACAAGCTTATGGTGAAGAAATCAAGAAAGCCAATGTGGGAAGCTCAGTGTGGATGCAATGCCACAAGGACACCGTTGAAAGTCCACCCTTATTTCAAAGGTATTACATCTGTATTAACAATCTGAAAAGGTGATTTGTTTTAGGTTGTAGGCAGTTTTTAGGTTTGGATGGGTGTTGGCTAAAATCTCTTACAAAGGGTGAGTTACTTGTGGCTGTTGGGAGGGATGGAAACAACCAAATGTTTCCATTAGCCTGGGCCTTGGTGGAAGTTGAAAGCACAGATTCATGGAAGTGGTTTCTTGAGAAGCTCATGATAGATATAGATTTTAGAGAAGGATATGGATGGGTATTGATGACTGATCAGATGAAGGTATGTGTATTTTATTTAGTTTGATGTACATTTAGTCCTTATCATCTTCAAACTAGTAATGTATGTTTGCTCTGTTATGCTTGCAGGGACTTGATACTGCGATTGGATCAATGTTGCCTATGGCTGAGCATAGATTTTGTGCTCGACACATGTATGTGAATTGGAAAAAGAATGGTCGACACTATGGAGAGGAATTGAAGCAAGCATTCTGGTCTATTGCAAAGGCACCGAATGAAAGAGTGTATAATCAAAGGCTTGAGGCATTGAGAGGGTGGAATTCGAAAGCAGCTAAAGATATAGAGAAGACACCAGTAAGGCAATATTGTAGGGCATTTTTGAGTGCTGATAAGAGATGTGATATGATCGATAACAATATGTGTGAAGCTTTTAATGGGACACTGTTAAAAGCTAGGAAGTTGCCGGTGATTTCATTATTTGAGCAGATTAGAAGGAGGATGATGGTTAGGATAGCTGAAAAGAGGAAGGAGTGTACAAGGTGGAAAGGAAATCTTGGGCCAAACATTTGGAAGCTTATTAACAAGAATGCTGATATTGCTGATAAGTGCTTAGTTTATGAGTCTTGTAGGAGGTATACTCATTCTGGTATACCATGTGCACATGCAATTTGTGCAATAAGGCACAAGAAGACCAACATTGAAGACTATGTTTCCTCTTGGTATTATAAAGAAGTATATGAATTAGCATATGGATTCCCATTAGAACCACTCAAAGGCTTGGAAGACTGGCCAACAATAGATGGTGACCATGAACAAGTCCACCCTCCTGCATATAGAAGGAAGCCTGGAAGGCCCAAGCTTGCTAGAAGAAAAGGGGCTCATGAAAATGAGTCCAACAATAGGCGCAAACCAGCTCCAACAAAAATGTCAAGGAAGGGCACAATTATGACCTGTCAAAACTGCCACCAAAGTGGTCACAATAAAAGAGGGTGCCCTAAAACTAAAAGTGACAATGAGGTAATTTTTAGCATTCTTTTGTCCTTTTATGTTTTATGTCAACTTCACACTGTTCATGCACATGGGTTGTATTGTTTTAAGGTACTATATATATTATCTCATTCCACTACACTTGCCTCTGTTTTTTTTAATGCTTCTCTTCTAAACTCATGGGGCTTCAACAGCTGAAACAAACCCTACAAACATGCCAGCAAACCCTCCAAACATGCCAACAGACCTGCTGGATGAAGTGGAAACTTCTCAACCTCACTCATCTTCAAGGACTAAACTACAACCCAAAGAAGAAAAAGGCCAATGTTGCTGCAACTGTTTCTTCTACTCAAGCTGCTGCAACTGCCGAAGCCCAGTATACCGGTATTTAACCTATTTCATTTACTTTATTTAAGGGTTAAAAAAGTATATCTGAGCATGGGTACTACTAAATTGTAATAATTGTGCCATTTCCCCTAAGCTATACTTTAAAATCTGACCAATTATTCCATTATGCATTGTTTTAAATTTATTACCAAAAAAAAATTAATCACCAAATTAATTATTTCCCATAGGTCAATTAGGCATTGGAAATGCCTCTTTTGCTGCTAATTTTTCATCATCAAATGATGTTGGGTCAACTGGTAATGCAACTGTCAACATTACCTCTGCTCAACAAGTCCCAGAAACTGTCCCTGACAATGTCCCGAAAACATCTAAAGGAAAGGAAAAAGCAGCAAAGATTAAGGCAGCAGCTAAAGCAAAAAGTAAAGCCAAAGGAAAACCTCCAAGAGTTGCTGGTAGGGTTGTTCTAGATGGAAATGGTAAGGTTCTGAACACCACAGAGCCTAAGTTCAGAACTAGTCCTAAATCAAAGGCCAAGCTTTTTGGGAATGTTGAAGGTGGAAATGCATCTACATGTCATACCCCTACCCTTACCCCTAATTGGTTTGAAACTGTGAGCTCAGCAAGCACTGGAAGACCTCAGCAAGCTTCTACTAGCAACAAAAAACCAAGGATGGAGGGATATGGAGTTTACACCAATCCACAAGGGGTGCAAATTGAGGATGTAAGATAGTTCACTTACATTTGGCATTACTTCTTATATTATTGAATTGGTTTGCATTTGTCATTTTTTTGAATCCTAATTATGTTACACTTTAACAGGCGGGTCTTATTACTCAGAGGGTCCATAAAATTGTCAACAAAAAAAGTAGTCATCATCAGAAGTTAATGGAACCCAAGAATCAAACAGTTCCAGTTTGACTAGCAAGGGAGGAAGGAAAGCTCCTTGGAAGCCATAGGAATCAGGAATTTATGTTGATGCTTTGGAAAACATGTTAATGGGTGTTTTTTTGTGAAGAATTTATTTGCAAACTCTGTTATTTGGCAATGTACTTGAAATATTGCCATAAAACTGAATGCTTTTGCGACAATTTTGTTACATATTTTCCTTTGTTTTTTGAATGTGAATTCATGTTACCATTTCAATTACATAGATCAATATATAGACCAAATAACAGAATACAACTATCTGTTCAAGTTAGATGTTTGCTTGGTTGGTGCTGGGAAGTTATGTTCCCAAAGTTTTGGAGGTGACTAGTGCCTGTTGTTTATAGCAGGAAGAAGGAAGAAGCCCTTCATTGCTTTTTGTGGTATGCTTAGTCACTTCTTTTTTTTTTGGCCAGACACTTAGTCACTTACTTCTTGCTACTTCGAGAAATTAGTAATGAGTTTTCTTCTTCTTTTTTTTTTTAATTTAATTAAGTTTCTTATGCATCTCAAATCTACTCCGTTGCAGCTGCAATTAGAAGCTTATATTTTTTTCAAGATTCACATGTACAGCTGAAGAAATTTTCAAGTGGTTAACTACCAACTACAGCGGCTAGTTTTGTGTGCTCCATTTCTCAATTAGGCTTGTCAAAGCAACATTGAACAACATATTACACTGTTGATACACATCTTTGGCATCAAATTCATTGCTTGTTTTAACCATTTAAGAGAACTGCCTTGAATCATTTGTGGGCAGAATCCTGTTTTTGATTCTGTTTGAAGTCTTTCAATGTTCTTAAGGCATCTCGATCTCATGGTATATACTCCACATGGATTGAAATCTGAAATGATTAAAAATGGTAGGAACCAATATTTACTGCTCAAATTGCTTTGTTATGTTATACAAGGATATTTGCATGGATTGAAGGCCATTTCGTTGTACCTGCTTATTCTCATTCCTCTCAGTTGTGTGCTTTAGTCTAGATAATTTCAATCTGGCTACTATATATAGATACTTAATTCTTTGTATATTGATGAGAGGATTAAACAATTCAACTATTGCTATTGTACTCCAAACCACAAGAAGAAGAAGATGAGCAAATCCTCAAATCTTACAATGGTAAACTCGCATATATTTATACTAATAGCAAGATTTTATTACCCAATCCAGTCAAATTACTAACCCAGATTAACATAAAGTAAAGTGACATGATAATAACGTGAAATTCCCTACCCTTGACAAGATTAAAGGAGGTAAGATTCATGAAATTCTCCCATGCCCTCTCCCACACAACGACCTCGTATGTCTTAGCTGCGGCTCCATCTGTGGCCATCAAATCCAGCCGATAATTAATCCCTCCAACCACCTGCGACTCGCCCTTGACAACCTTCACTAACTTCAAACTTGTCTTCGACTGCTTGTTGTACTCCGATACGGCGAATTTCGCGATCTCCTTCACGTGCGGGTCCTTGATGTTGTCTATGGGTCTCCATCCTCCGAGGAGAGCTTCATTAGCCTTCCTGGCATCGCCCAAATTCACCATCGCAAAAAGCAAATTGAACAAAATTCAATCCCCCATGAATTCGTAAACTAAAAACAAAAGAGAAGAGAAGAGAAGAAAGATTGGCTTCATACGTTGAGGAACTTCCACAATTGCTCATCCTCAATTTGGCGAAAGAGACCCTGAACCCAAAAATTAAGAACCCTAATTTCAAAAGCAAAATCCCCAAATGAGAAGAATGAGTAGGAATAAAACGTGCTTTATTGCCCCCTTTTTTTTGGCCATCGCTTTATTGCCCCTTTTTTAAACGGTAAAAAAGAAATTAAAAGGAATTTAAATTAAATGAAAAAGAAATAAATACAAAAAAGAAATTAAATGGAAATTAAATAAAATGGAAAAAAGGGACTTAACGTGCCACGTCAGCTTTCCATCCAAGCTGACGGTGCGTTCAATACACTCTCTAGTGGATGGACTTATTTGAGCTTTTTCGCATAGTTGGGGTCCTTATTTGACCTTTTTCAAAGTTCGAGCCCTTATTTGAGATTTATGGCAAAGTTCGAGGACTTATTTGAGATTTCAGCCTTGTCAATTCTCCAGGTGAACTTTGCTTCGAGAAAAAGTCATTTTCGGTGAACAATTGACCCACTTCACTAGTTAAATAATCATGGAAAATATGAAAGACCAAGTCAATTTGTTGGCGTACAGGTATTATTATTCGTCTCCTTCCCTTGGACTTTCGTTTATAATACAATCCATTGTAAGGATTTAGAAAGCGAAAAAGAATTCAACATTACATCACGAATGTGCTAAATCGAAGGCTGCTCTTAATTCTTACTACATTATTATATATATTCCTCTACCATCAAATTCATGGGTAAACTACCAATTTCAAGTATTGACCCATTCTTCCTCTGAGAACATTCCAACTGTTGAAATTGCAGATCAATAGCAGTAGGAAGAAGTTATCTTCAACTGGGGCAGGCCATAAAAAATTCGAGTGCTACCCTTTTCTAACAGTCAATGTTAGCTGCACTGAAATCATTTATTATAGAAATAAATAAACCAGATTGCCGTGGAAGCTGGTTAAACAGAGCCGTGTTTTAACTTAAATCTTATTCCTAGTTATAATTTGATTCATCATTTCTTATAAATAAATTAGGCCAGCTAGAGACAAATCTTTTCTTCTTGATCCACCCAAATTTTCCCATTTGAAAGCATGAAAAAACCATGGCTCTCCTTTACAAATCCAAAACCCTTCTTTTGTTTCTGATTGTAATCTTGGAGTTCATTAGCTTCATCACTAGCCAGCCACCTACATATACTGCTCACTCTTGTTTAGGTCCCGGAAACGACACCGCCACTGCAAGTTATAAATCTAACCTTACAGCTCTCCTTGATTCTATTTCCTCTAAAGCTGTCGATCAAACCTTCTATAATGATAGCTTGAATGGAATTTACGGTCTCTTCCTATGCAGAGGCGATGTCTCTAGCAATATTTGCCAGGTTTGTGTCAAAAATGCTACTCAAACACTTGTTCAAATATGTCCTTCGGACAAAAGAGCAGTTATATGGTACGATGAATGCATGTTAAGGTACTCAGACACCAATTTTTTCGGCCTGGTGCGGCTGTTTCCAAGATTATTGATGTGGAATCCGAATAATAGTACTTCACCTGAGGAAGGAAACATTGGAACCCAGGGTTTGATTTTTTCTCTAGTTGATCACGGTCCATATACTGAAAATATGTTTGAAACGAATGAAATGTTAGTGGGGAATGGACCAGGGCGTAGATTTGGTCTTGTCCAGTGCAGCAGAGATTTGAATGTTAATGATTGTTCTTCTTGTTTGAGATCTTTGTTAAACCAGACAGAGGAATGCTGCTTAGGGAAAACAGGATGGCGAATTTTAACTCCAAGTTGCCTTATAAGGTATGAAATGTACCGGTTTTACGAGCAACCGTCAGCTCCACCGCCGGAAAATCAAGGTTAGTCAAACAACCCCTCTATGGAAGCAGAGGATTGTCCTTTTTATTACCTCCCCTGCAATTAATTTTTCTTACAAGACAAAACCTTTATTTGTTATAGCAGGAACAGGAAAGGGAGGAAATAGCAAAACAACAATCATAATCATTATTGTATCATCATTAGCAGGAGTTCTTGTATTACTTCTGGTGGGTTTCTTGTATTATTCATCCATAGTCAGAAAGAGAAGACAGAAAGGTAGATATAAAGAGGCCTGCCTACTTTCAACTATTGAGTTTTTATTATTAATTTCCTACAAAAGTATAATCTATTGATGCTACTTAATTTTCAGAAGAAGGAATGAGTCAGGAGATTTTATTAAGAAGTTCTTGGGGCTCAAAGCCTGCAAATTTGATGGAGGCAGGTCTTCATCTATCAGATGAAGATGACGGCGGAGAGATGCATTACATCGATTTAGCTACCATTCAGGCTGCAACAAACAATTTCTCTAGGGCAAACAAGCTTGGAGAAGGAGGTTTTGGGCCAGTGTACAAGGTTAATAATAGTTCTTTGACCTTTTAACAGTGCAAAATTTCTTTGGAAGACTGACTTTAAAAGCTTTTCAGGGGAAATTGCCCAATGGGAAGGAAGTAGCAGTTAAAAGGCTTTCGTTGAAATCAAGACAGGGTCTTGAAGAGTTCAAGAATGAAGTTAAGTTAATCTTTAAGCTTCAACATAAAAATCTTGTGAGACTATTGGGATATTGCTTGGAGGAAGATGAAAAGATTCTTGTCTATGAATACATGGCCAATACCAGTTTGGATGCTTTTCTGTTTGGTTAGTTCCCTCTTTCTTGCTTTTCTTCCTGTCACTTAGGAAATATCTATGGCCTATGCAATTAACTATATAGATCAAGCATTTTCATAGCTAAGACTATTAGCTTGCTTTTATGCTTTTTTGTGAAGGCAGATCCTGAAAAATGCAAGGAGCTGGACTGGGAAAAACGCTCAAACATCATTAATGGAACAGCAAGGGGACTTCAGTATCTACATGAGGATTCTAGACTAAAAATAATCCATAGGGATTTGAAGGCAAGCAATGTTTTGTTAGATGATGAAATGAACCCAAAAATATCAGACTTTGGCACTGCAAGAATCTTTGGAGGCAATCAGATGGAAGCTAACACTGAGAGAGTTGTTGGCACATAGTAAGTATTACACAATTTCTTTTCCCTTTCACCAAATTTCAATTGAAATGAAGAAGAAAAACTGAAAAAAGGGTTGTTTCCAGTGGTTACATGGCACCAGAATATGCACTAGAAGGGTTGTTTTCGAATAAGTCCGATGTTTACAGCTTTGGAATCCTTATGCTAGAAATATTAAGTGGTAAAAAAAACAGGGGATTCTACCATAATGACTGTGGCCAAAGCCTTCTAACCTATGTAAGCATTTACTTGTCTTTAAATGATCTTCCTAGTACCTTAAAAGTTAAGGTTTCTTTCCCTAATTCGTACCCTGCTGTAACATGTTGTTCCGACCAGGCATGGATGCTATGGAATGAAGGCAAAGGACAAGAGTTAATAGATCCAAACATTACAAATGATTGTCTGATTGAAGATGTTCTTCGATGGATACACATTGCATTGTTGTGCGTTCAGGATGACCCTGCACTTAGGCCACCCATGTCGGCAGTTGTTCTCATGCTTGGGAGCAGATCAGTTAATCTCCCACAGCCATCGACACCGCCATACTCCGCCACAAGATTCGCCACAATGTCTGATCATTCTTCAACGTCTGGGACCAATGGCACAGGCCTTCCTACCTCCGATCTTTTTTCTACCACTGCATCTTCCTAGTTCCTAGTTCTTTTCTGGTTACTTTGTAATTTAAAATTTATTCAGGGGTAAATTAGTAACTCGGCTTGATCTACGGAAAAAATAGAGTGGGCTTCAGAGTTCATATAATTATGTGCAGATTTGGGCCTTGTGCTTTAAACATATATTATCTTTTCGGGCCCAAATCTGCACTGCCCTATTATTTTCTATTTTTTTTATTTGATTTTCAGGAAATTTTTTATTCACTTTTTACTTCTTGCCCATATATATGTATTCAATTGACTAAAGGCTCAAATAAGGGTCCAAACTTTCATAATAATCTCAAATAAGGACCCCAAAATACAATTTCAACAAATTAAAGTACATATTTAGTAGATTATGACATATTGTACAAGATATTAGCTAAAAAGTAGTGTGTGAGATGTATATAAATTAAAAAGCACGGAAAAATTTTGTATCATACTACGTTTATTGAATTTATTTGGATTAAAATGTTTTGATTTTTAATTAATTTAATAACACCATTTTTCTATCAAAATTGATGTGTAGCCATGACAAGCATTGGTTTTCATCTGAGAAGAACCTAATTTGTAAAAATTTACTTAGTGTATCTTTTAATTTGTTGAAATTGTGTTTTAGGGCCCTTATTTGATATTTTTATGAAAGCTCGGGCCCTTATTTGAGATTACAGCCTATTCAATTTGAATATTTGATTATGGACATTTCTAAAAAAAAAAAATTGATTATGGACATATCTTGATTTTTTTTTTTTTTTTTTTTTTTTGCTGTCATTTGATTATCTTGAATGAAGTCAGTATTTGGCCCAAAAAAAAAAGAAAAGAATGAATATCATATAAATAAAATGCTAAAAGATTTACAACAACAGTATTGCTTGATTCAAGTTTCATGGTATTATTACTGAATTTTTATTAAATATATATCCAATGAATAAAATTACAGCAGAAACAAAAACATTAAAATCATTGCCATGGTTGTGCCAGTTAAAACTCCATGTATGGACTTTCTTCTAGCACCTGTTTTAACATAAAACAAATTCTTCAACTTTCCTTTATTTGTCAAAATTGATATACTATATGATATGTAATGATCAAAATTCAAAGCAAAAATCAGAAATTCAGAATTAAACTTACCATGATTTGTAGGGATGGAAATGTTGGAAAAGAACTGGTAATCATGGTACCACATGCTACAACTGGTGCCATAAACCTCCCAATTTCTCTTATCCTCAAATAAGTGAAAAGTTTCCAGCGGAGATTCCAAGCACTTGCTGCAGTCGCCTTTGCTAATGTCTCTAATGCACTGCGCCATTCCATATCTCTTCCCAAATTGGCCAGCATCAAACACTGAGGCGTTGAACCTCAAACGCTGCGTCGCCGCCGCGGATGCAACCCCTTTCATGAAGGAGACTCCTCTTAAAATCATAGAAACATTTTCAAGATTGGTGAAGTTGAGCTTTGATGATAAAGACGAATCCATAACGCCGAAGAATTTCTTGTTTGAATACCGAAGAGTGCACCATGTGAACCAAATCTGAACACTGTTGCTCGTTGAGCATTCCTTCAAGGCTGTCGCCACAGATTGCTTGGTACAATTAGCGCAATTGTCGGCAGAAACATCGGCTCTGCATTGGACAAGACCATAAATCTTGTCAGAATACTCTCTTACTGTGGTTTTATAGAAGCCGTTGTGAAGAGCTACGTTTTGGGTTAGTGAATTGAGAAGGGTGTCGAGATTGGCCTTGAATGATGTAGAATTATCAGCATCTGATGAACAATCCCAACGATATTTCTCATTGCTATCAAGTTGGGATATTCCAAGTGGCAGTATCAAAACTAGAAAGAAAATAAAACTTTGCCCATTGAAAATTTTCATTTCCAAATCGGAAAAAACCAATAATCACGATTTGTTCCTTCAAATTGTTTGTGAAAGGTCACAACTCTTCATATATATAGCTTTGATGCTTAAGCAAGCACTTTAGCCATAAACATATTGCAAGTCAACTTGCACATACTCAAGTATACATCTTGACCAACTTTTCCAAAAAGTAGTCAGAAACCAAAACTTTGGATAGGTATAGGAAGGCTGAAGTCTCAAATTGCGGCGTGACCTTTCAAAAAAATTTTAAATAAGGGTCTCAAATTTGAAAAATATCAAATAAGTTCTTGATTTTTTTGAGTAAGGTCAAATAAGTCCAAAATGTGAGTTGTCAACCACACACATCGTTAATTTAAATGGTGTAGTGTACCAACATGGCATACCGACGTGCTGATGTGGGCAAAATGGCGCACTACACTGACATGGCATCGGAAAAATTGACATGTTGCCGTTTCATTTGTTCATGTACATTTCATTACTCGTGTTGAACTGACACACCCCATAAAATCTAACAAATTGGACTTAATTGATCTTACTCGAAAATGTGATCTTAATTTGACCTTTTCTAAAGTGGAGGCCCTTAATTGAGAATTTTTCGAAAGATTAGGTCCTAATTTGTGATTTCAGCCAAGTATAAATGATAGTAAGTTTGAAATTTGAATGTTTGATTAAGCTCACAAGAATAAGAATTTGAGGCTTTTTCAAGTCAACAGGCAATTAATTGTACCTTCTTGAATAGGATGTAAGCATAATTTTCCCTTTTTTTCTCCTTTTTTAGAACAATCAAATACATTCCACTTCCTTAGAAATTAATAGAAGAATCATACAATGAAGCCAGAGTCGCTGCATCTTACAGAGAGAGCACTAGTTACTAGTAATTTACAATTGAGATTTTAACCATTGAATAGCTGAATGAAGAATCATATGTAGTTTTCATGACTAATTTCTTTTGTTTTGACTTTCAGTAGTTTAGTTAATTGCAATTCCTTGAAATCATTCAAAAGAATTTTGTTACAAAAATCCATTTAAATAAATTTAAATTCATTTTCACCCTGTGTTTCTTGGCAACTTGATTGAGATCCTCCCTGAAATTAGATTTGCTACAATCGTCTGGGACCAATGGCGCAGTCTTCTACCTCTGCATTTGGGCTTTTGGCTCATACAAAAGAAGTGCAGATTTGGGCTTTGCGCTTAAAGCTTATTATCCATTTGGGCCCAAATTTGCATTGCCTCGTTACTTTCTACTACTAGTATTTTTATATTGATTTTCTGGAGATTTTCAATTACATTTTCATTTCTTGCCAAATGCCCATATTAATACACACATATTGAATTTGATTATCTTGACTTGAATGAAGTCAGTACTCAGTAGTATATTTTTAAGGAAAATTCTAAATGATCATAATTTTATTTCGAATGATGTGTCATGTGGGATCAATCCATATTTTATAACAAAATCTCACTTAAATAGTAGTGAGACCAATCTACTTAACCAATCGTGTAACAACATGTTATAGAGGACCAAATTTCGGGACAATTTTTCTGATCATGTAGGAATGCTCAATTTTTAAACCTGAATATCAAATAAACAATAGGCTAAAATTAGGAAAGATTAAAGTCATAAATATAGGTCCCATTTTTAATATGAATGAAATAGCTAGGCTTCCCAAGATAACAAGGTATTGCTCAAAAATTTACAACAATAATATTGCTTGATTCAAGTTTCATGGTATTACTGAATTGATATGAAATATCCAATGAATAAATTACAGCAAACACAAAAACATTAAAATCATTGCCGTTGTTGTGCCAGTTACAACTCCATGTATGGACATTCTCCTCCTAGAACCTGTTATAACATACATACAACAAATTGTTCAAGTTAAAATATTATATTTGATGACTAATGATCAAAGCAACAACTAGAATAAACTTACCATGATTTGTTGAGATGGAAATGTTGGAAAAGAACTGGTAATCATGGTACCACATGCTACAACTGGTGCCATGAACCTCCCAATTTCTCTTATCCTCAAGTAAGGTAAAAGTTTCCAGCGGAGATTCCAAGCACTTGCTGCAGTCGCCTTTGCTAATGTCTCTAATGCACTGCGCCATTCCATATCTCTTCCCAAATTGGCCAGCATCAAACACTGAGGCGTTGAACCTCAAACGCTGTGTCGCCGCCGCGGATGCAACCCCCTTCATGAAGGAGACTCCTCTTAAAATCATAGATGAATTTTCAAGATTGGTGAAGTTAAGCCTTGCTGATGAAGACGAATCCATAACGCCGAAGAATTTATTGTTTGAATACCGAAGAGTGCACCATGTGAACCAAACCTGAACACTTTTGCTCGTTGAGCATTCCTTCAGAGCTGTCGCCACAGATTGCTTGGTACAATTAGCGCAATTTTCGGCAGAAACATCGGCTCTGCATTGGACAAGACCATAAATCTTGTCTGAATACTCTCCTACTGTGGTTTTATAGAAGCCACTGTGAAGAGCTACGTTTTGGGTTAGCGAATTGAGAAGGGTGTCAAGATTGGCCTTGAATGATGTGGAATTATCAGCATCTGATGAACAATCCCAACGATATTTCTCATTGCTATCAAGTTGGGATATTCCAAGTGGCAGTATCAAAACTAGAATGAAAATGAAACTTTGCCCTTTGAAAATTTCTTTCATTTCTGAATCTTAAAGATCAATAACCGAGATCTCTGCTCTTTCAATTTGTTTTGTAAAGGTCAAGAACTCTTCAGATAGCTTTGATGCTCAAGGCAGCACCTTCTTATATTCCTAGCCATAGCCCATAAACAATACTATTATATAAGTCAACTTGCACATACTTGAGTTATATCTTTACTTGCTTTTCAAAAAGTAGTCAGAAACCAGAACTCAAAAGTCAAAACCATGGATAGGACTTGACCCCCCCCC
>AWWV01010857.1:0-28717 GCA_001974805.1 Corchorus capsularis
AAAAAAAAAAAAAAAAAAAAAACTATGGATAGGTGGGAAGGCTGAAATCTAAAATTGCTAGCCCAACCTTTTAAAAAAAAATCCAAATAAGGGTCCACTTTGAAAAATCAAATAAGTTCTTGATCATTTGGAGAAAAGTTAAATAAGTCCAAAACATGAGGTGTCAGCCATATGAACTGATAGATTAAGTGGTGTGTTGACATGACATAACGATACGTTGATGTGGCATAGAAATATTGACATATGTTACTGTTTCATTTGTTTCATTTGTTCACGCGTATTTTATCACATGTGTTAGACACACCCCATCAAGTCTAATAGATTGGATTTAATTGGCCTTACTCGAAAAGATAGGTCCTAATTTCATATTTTTTAAAGGAAGGCCCTTAATTGAGATTTTTTTTTTCAAAAGATTAAGCCCTGATTTGAGATTTCAGCCAAATACAAATGTTTCAAAGTTTGAATAAGCTCACAAGACTAAGAATTTGAGACTTTATGTCTTTATCAATTCAACAGGCAATTAGTTGTATCTTCTTGACTAGGATGTAAGCACGGATGGCTGCCCTTTGGCCCATAATTATAATGAAGCCAGAATAGCTGCATCGTACAGAGAGAACATTGGTTACTAATTTACAATTGAGATTTATTTCTGAGGGTTTTCTTTTTCAATAATTAAAATTTTGAATTTAACACAATGAACATACAGGAGATGCTCTCATTGCCTGGAAATTGTCAAATTGAACTTGACGAATCCAAACAATGTCCTTGAGAGTTGGATTGGGACACTCTGAAATAAATTACTAACTCGGCCTGGTTTACAAAAGAATCGAGTGGGCTTTTGGCTTCATACAAAAGAAGTGCAGATTTGGGCTTTGCGCTTAAAGCTTATTATCTATTTGGGCCCAAATCTGCATTGCCTCATTATTTTCTATTTCTTTTTTTTGAGAATAATTATTTTCTATTTCTACTACTAATTTCTACTACTACTAATTTAATTACATTTTCATTTCTTGCCCATATTAATACACATATATTGAATGTGATTATCTTTTTTTTTGAGGGAATTGAATGTGATTATCTTGAATGAAGTCAGTAGTATATATTTAAATCTGAATATCAAATAAACAATATGCTAAAATTAATTAGAAAGATTATAGTTATGCATATATATAGGTCCCATTTTTAATATGAATGAAATAGCTAGGCTTCCCAAGATAACAAGGTATTGCTCAAAAATTTACAACAACAATATTGCAATTGATTCAAGTTTCATGGTATTACTGAATTTATATGAAATATCCAATGAATAAATTACAGCAAAATCTTTGGCCCAAAAAAAAATTACAGCAAAAACAAAAACAGTAAAATCATCGACATTGTTGTGCCAGTAACAACTCCATGTATGGACATTCTCTTCCTAGCACCTGTTTTTAACATACAATAAATTGTTCAAGTTAAAAAAATTATATTTGATATATTTGATGTAACTAATGATCAAAGAAACAATCAGAATTGAACTTACCATGATTTGTTGAGATAGAAATGTTGGAAAAGAACTGGAAATCATGGTACCACATGCTACAACTGGTGCCATAAACCTCCCAATTTCTCTTATTTCCAATTGTGGTTCTAAATGAATCCAGCGGCGATTCCAAGCACTTGCTGCAGTCGCTTTTGCTAATATCTCTGATGCATTGCGCCATTCCATATCTCTTCCCAAATTGGCCACCATCCAACACTGAAGCATTGAACCTCAAAGCCTGCTTCGCCGCGGCGGCCGCAACCTCACTCATGAAGGAGACTCCTTTTGAAACCATTGATGCATCATCCAAATTAGTAGAGTTAAGCAATGCAGCTGAAGATGGTTCCATAACGCCGAAGAATTTCTCATTTGAATACCGAATTGTGCACCATGTGAACCAAACCTGAACACTTTTGCTGTTTGAGCATCCGTTCAAGGCTTCTGCCACAGCTTCCTTGGTACAATTAGCGCAGTTTTCGGCTGAAACATCGATTCTGCATTGGACAAGACCATAAATCTTGTCTGAATTCTCTCCTACTGTTGTTTTATAGAAACCGTTGTGAAGAGCTGCGTTTATGGTCAGTAAATTGAGAAGGCCGTCGAGATTGGCCTTGAATGAGCTTTCAGATGTAGGATTATCAGCAACTGAACATTGGGAACCAGAATTCATATTGCTATCAAGTTGGCATATGCCAATTGGCAGCATTAAAACTTGACCCATACTTGAAATCCTGCATTTTCCAAATCTGCATTTCCCGAATCTGTCTTTCTTTTCAATTAAATGATCTGTAAAGGAAAACCCATAGTTGAGATCTGTTCCTTTGATTTGTTTGTTAAAGGTCAACTCTTTAGATAGCTTTGATGCTTAAGCAAGTAATTTTTTTATTCTTAGCCATAAACAATATGTTAAGTCAACTTGCACATACTTGAGTAGATCTTTACCTTACTTTTCCAAAAAGTAGTGATAAATAAATCAAAACTTTGGTTAAGTACGAATGATAGTAAGTTTGATTAAGCTCACAATAACAAGGCTAAGACAAGTTCTTTGTTATTGCAAGAATCCGAGGCATTATCAAGTCAACAGGCAATCAATTGCATGTATCTTCTTAATTAGAAAAAATAACATTTAACACAAGAATATACAATGAAGCCAAAATAGCTCACTCTTGGCACGCCCCCACTACTGCCCACAGGTGTGCCCCTCGCCATGGAGTCACTGGGGTTTAAGAGGGAGCGGGGGACTTAGAGCCCCTAGGATCGATGACGCCCACCAAGAGACCTTTTTTTTTGGGAAAAAAAAGCCAAAATAGCTGAATCTTACAGATATGCATCATTCTCTGTTTATGAAGTAAAGTCCAAATCTACCCATCTTCATTTTCATCTTTTTTATTACTTTCAAAAAGTAGAAAAACAATTGTTTTCTTTGATAATTTTAAGCACACAGAAAAAGTAAAGGTCATTTGTGGCAGAACAGAAGTTTCATTGCATCAATTGGCAGCAGCAGATGAAGTTTTTGTCTCTTGCATGTTACCTTGGACCACTGATTTGATTTTAATGGGTGTGCCACTTTTGATTATTGATCATCACTCAAATACTGATCAAACATATATGGCCCTGAACTCGAAAATCTAAATCAAGTAAGATTCTGCCGCCTGTTAATCAGCTAATTTGGGCATCTAATTGGATTTCACTGTTTTTGGATTACAGGTTGAATCTTAAAGAGATTCCGGTGTTAATTATAATTAAACATTGGACACTTGTAATAATCTCCCAAACAACCTCCAGGTTAGGTACTTTTTGAGTTTATCAGAACTCAACCTGCCTTAGAATTACTACATATTGTAATTACTGCTACTTGTGCTTACATCTGTTCCTGCTTTTTGCTCTCAACAATGATGAACAGACAACTTTCCGCTCGCTTTCTCAAAAGCTTAAGAAAAAAGCAATCCTCCCTCATAGCATCCGCCATCAAATCCTACCTACCTAATTAATTACCACTAATAAATCATGGAAATATTTTCTTAGGTAAATGTTTGAAAGAAACATATAAAAATGCTTGAGGCCAGGTATTATATAGTAGTCTTTTACAATTATATACACAAATTTAAATTTTTAAATTTACATTAAAACCCCAAAAAGCTATAAACATTATAATCCAACCATTGGCTTAACCGGTGCCCTCAGGCACCCTTTAGCCAAACTCTAATAATTAATAATTATCAACACAAAAACTAAAAGTTACATTCAATTGCATTAATTACATGCAATAATTATAGAATTAGTAGGGTTTTAGGGTTTTTGGCCTTTTGCATTAAAACCCCAAAAAGCTAAAAACTTATAATCCAATCATTGGCTTAACGGGTGCCCGAGGGCACTGGTTAGCCAAACTCTAACAATTACTCAAAAACTATATTAACACAAAAACTAAAAGCTACATTTAATTGCATTAATTACATGCAATAATTATAATGATAAATCAACAATTTCAAAAGCCATTTTGGTCACCCACAAATAATTGTTGAATTTATTACTCTTTGAATAAGTCCACCAAGTATTTAACCAAATTGTGATCATATGCACGCATGCACTTGAATAATTCAAAGAAAAAAAAATTCTACGAACCAAAAAGAGAATTATATATATGATGTAAAATTGAAGCGAACCAATCATAAATTGACAAGTTATGAGACGCTGATCTAAATGGCGGCAGCTTAAAAAAAAGCAGAGAAAAGAAGTCAAGATAAAAATGAATGTCCTTTGAGTTCACAAACCATTGAACATTTAATTGTTTCTCCACGATAAGAACAACGGGTTAGGATTTAGGGATGTACATGTTTGTGTGATACATGACAGCATTAAATATATAAATTCGAGATTATAAAAAAAAAAAAATGTATTCCCTCCGTCCCATATTATCTGTCTACTTCTATTAGGGGAAAAGTGGACAAATAATATGGGACGGATACCATGAATATTAAGCCTGATTGACCTAAAATGAAAGTGACATTTTTCTTCCTTGTCATCCATATCCACATCAAGAAGTTTTTTTTTTCCAGTTGCTACATAAATTAATTGACATATGAATCTTATGTAATTAGAAACATTGCTTTCATGGTGTACATAACCTTCAACTTAATTAACATCAATTTAGCAAATCCCAAATTGAATTTAGCTTGCATAATTAGTAATTTTTCCATGGAGACCTTGGCTTGAAATCTTGAATAAGATATGGGTTTCGATCGGCTAATTCAATCAAAGTCGATTGAGAGGGGATATTGCAAATTTGCTATACTTGTAAACAAGTACGTATTTTTGTTGGTCCTTTGGCTAAGATCAAAAGGCGTTTTAGAAGGCTTATGGATTGAATGAGTATAAACTAGTCATATTCCTTCCATTTCTAAGGAGGATAAGGAAAAATAGGTCCATGTCTCGGATAAAACAAGAAAATAGAAAATTTAAACTCATCCACTCCATCTCACTAAAGATAGTCCTGGAGGGATACAAGAAGACACAAGTAGGAACTATTTTTAAATTATGAAATAGAAATATATATTATCTCGAATGCAATTTGGGCAGGTACTCACCCTAAAAATCCTATGTCCAGTCGGATATTTGATTATAAATTTATAATAATACATAACATTTCCAAGTCACTACCCATTTCACCTTGTTAGAAGCAATTGCAAATTGAGTCTTTTCTAACTGTCTTCCCATCAACATGTGCCACATATCCTCCATTAAACAAGTGTGCCCATCAATCTAAACCAACCCAAAATCTTTTCTCTTCTTTAAATTTGGTGCACTAATTTTTCCTTGAGCAGCTCCTCATTAGTATATATATATATATATGGGTCCAAATGAGATCATTTCAGCCTTTTCTGGTATGATTTCATTTGGAAAAATTTTAAATCTTAATTACTAGTACGAATTTTAACTAAGAATGAAAAAGTAGATATGTAAGGATAATACCATGCCCTGCATTAACAGGCTTTTGCTTACTTGTATTTTTGTACCTATTCAACTTATAGCTTGTTGGAGTTTTTTTGCCATTTTATTTCATCAGATATTTGCCCAACTTGTAATGGAAAGGGAAGCTTCCTGGGTTTTTCTCTTCTTTAACATTTGACCTGCGTCCAAATTGCCTTGTTGATGGGACACAGGAACATGAATCCAAATGTTTAAACTGATTTTAATTTTGTGCATATCTTCTTGTGACGTGCTGATTTCTTTTAATTTATACTACTACTAAGTAGTACTAATTCGAAAAGGAAATTTTGATTTCAATATTCTTCAAACCTCAAAGACAATAATGTTATTTTCTATACAATGTATGAGGGTATAAGAATAGACTTTTTCCATGACGATTCATGATCATATATAAAGCAAGTAGATCAAATTAATATTGTCTGATTAAAGTAATGAAAAGGGAGGATTGGAATGGAGTTTAGATTCAATTAAGCAACTTTATAGAATTTGTATATTATATTTACATTGTTAGTATTTAAGTCGACACTTTTTTGAAGCTGATGTGTTGTCCTTTTGTTCTTTTCTTATTAACACAAGTGCCATGCAATTTAGGATACTCTCTCAGTTCTTTATAAAGAACCATTTTATAAGACCTTTTTCCACACAAAAGCACAACAACAAACAACTCTCATCTCGAGAGAAACCCTTACACATAGGCCCACCAAACCAAAACAACTGCCAGCAAAAATGAATTTGCTTCGACGGATTTCCCTGATCACCCTTGCCATTTTCATCATCCTTATCAGCCATGGCCAATCCCATTCCCATTCAAAACAAACCCAACCCATTTCACAAAATCTCACAAATATTGAAAGTTTCATCCACAAAATTCACAAATATTACTGGAAACATCATTCGATGAAATTCCAGGGAGATAAGGGCCTGGAACTGTCAGGGACTAGTGTTTTAACAGGGGTGTTCTGTTTCATTGCAGCATCGATTTCCAGTGCCGGAGGAATCGGAGGCGGAGGGTTGTATATTCCAATTCTGACAATTGTTTCAGGTTTGGACCTTAAAACTGCTTCGAGTTTTTCAGCTTTTATGGTAACAGGAGGGTCAATTGCGAATGTTATGTACAATTTGCGAGCCAAAAGTGACAAGTTTGGGGGTAAGAGTAAGACTTTGATTGACTATGATATAGCACTCTTGTCCGAACCCTGCATGTTACTAGGAGTGAGTGTTGGGGTGATTTGTAACCTTATTTTCCCCGAATGGTTGATTACTGTCCTGTTTGCCATTTTTCTTTTCTGGTCTACTTTCAAAACTTGTGTTAATGGGGTCGGGCATTGGAAAAGGGAATCATCAGAACATCATCAGGTGGAAACTGGAAATGGGTATGAAAAACTGGAAAATGGGGTGATTCAAAATGGGAATTGTGGTGAAAGTGAAGAGGTTAAGAGTCTAGAAGAACCTTTATTGGTAGGCACAGAAGAAGGAAAAGAACAATCTAGCTGTGGGTATCCATGGAAGAAATTGGTGGTCCTAGTTATGGTCTGGTTTTCCTTCTCTGCAATTTATCTCCTTCGTGGCAATCGCTATGGGCAGGTAATTAAAAACTTCTTGTCTCATTCTCTGCTTATTTCTTTCAAAAATTTTGCATGCTATATTTCGTATTTCAACCAATTTCGATGATAGATTTTCAATTAATTCATATTGATATGATCATAATGCCAATTAGTAGTTAACATTTGAATTGATGAATTCTAATTTGAAAGCAAATTAGAATCACGAAATACTTTTTCTAAGCATCTTTAAATATCATATGTTAGAATATTTCATAGATTCACCTACTTAGCTTTATATATTCTGTATACTTTATTCTTTCCTATCTAAAGGATATAATAAAAGTTGCTGATAAAAAATGGGTTTCTACTTCAAGAATTTCTACATGCTTCTATGGTTAATTAACCCATGGTGTAGTGTTAATTTGATCAAAATGAAGTCTTAATTAAGTAGAATTTGATAATATGTAGGCTAATGTCTCTTTCTTCACACGAAAACCCACAATTAAAAAAAAGGAGCAAAGTGACAGCTACCTCACTTTGAACTTACTCAGGCAGTGAAAACTACAGAACATTTTTTTTGATGGTCCGAAGTATGTTCGATTTTGACAGGCACTAACTATGAAACTATCGCCCACTTTTTGTAATAATGTTAATCTCAATTATTACAACAACAAAAAGTGTATAAACATCAAATCAAATCAAACCAATTGTATATTAATGGAATTTCTTGGAACCTTCTGATCTGATTGAATCTTGTAAAAGGAATCCAATAAATGTAAGTTGGAGAAGAAGATGTTCAAATATATGTGAAATTCATGGCTTGTGTTTCAATATATATGCAGGGTATTTTACCAATGAAGCCTTGTGGAGTAGGATATTGGACTCTCTCATTGTTTCAAATCCCTCTTGCCATAGCTTTTACTGCATGGATCCTTGGTAGTAAAGAGGCCATCGCATGCCAAGGTTCAAATGAGAAGGTACTTAATAATAGTATATTCTTAGAAAATTAGACAATTAATGGAGGCAAATTTTATCTAAAACCCATTTCTTTTGTTTGTGATTTGTTGAAGGGAGTTAACAAGCTTATTTTCCCATTGATGGCACTATTGGCGGGAGGTTTGGGTGGTCTTTTTGGAATTGGAGGTGGAATGCTCATAAGCCCACTTCTTCTTCAAGTTGGGGTTGCCCCTGAGGTAAATAATTGTCACTTTTCCCTGTTTTTCTATGGCCAAATTTGATGATGCAATGATTAATATATCATCTAATTGTTGCAGGTAACAGCAGCTACTTGTTCCTTCATGGTTTTCTTCTCATCTACCATGTCTGCATTTCAATACTTGTTATTGGGCATGGAGCACACTGAAGCTGCCCTAATATTTTCTATCATTTGCTTCATCGCGTCGCTTGTTGGACTATTGGTGGTTCAGAAAGCCATTAAAGAGTTCGGAAGGGCTTCCCTAATAGTCTTCTCAGTTGGTATAGTTATGGCTCTCAGTACCCTTCTGATGACTAGCTTTGGAGCTCTTGATGTTTGGGAAGACTACTCATCAGGGAGTTATATGGGATTTAAATTACCCTGTTGAATACAATTTTGTAAACTTGTTTAATACCCAACTACGCTTTTATAAGAAGAGGTAGATTAATGAAAGCAAGAGGAATTATTATATACTTACAAGCCCATTTTATACCATCTTTTCAAAGCAAACAAGACACAAAGTAACCAACGTTTGTACTCCAAATGATCCACCTCTGTGATTGGAACTTTACTACTCACTTTACATAGCTTCAAAGATTTGGCAACATAATTCACCAAAATTTTGGTTCTACAAAATTAGAAGTCATATCCGAGCAGATTATGATGGGAGTATCAAGCTTCACGCAACCTAGCTTTTAGATCTCATATACTATTCCAAAGGAGGGGAGTAATAATAGTTAAAAGCAAACTAAAAAGAAAACCACCAAGAGCAATGACAAATATAAGTATGAACAATTGTTCCCTGTGCTGAGGAAGGTTGAAATTAATGGCCTGCCAGCTTAAGCAACTGGAGGGCGGTGAACATGATCCTGCGACGTATCAACAGCAGTTGGAGGCAAGAACTGCCACATGGAAACTCCGGGATACCCGACAAAAGGCACCAGCTTGCCGCCGACAATTTGGCCCGGTGTAGAAAATGGAGTTCGAATTGCAGGAGGGTGAGGAAGGAATCCTGGCTGAGAACCCATGGTCTTGACTTGACGCTCAAGATTCTCTTTTTCAGTCTTTAGCCTCTGTTTCTCATCACGGAGTTCATTCTTTTCAGCCTACAAAATATAACTATACTCAGCACAACCAGGAAGAATCAAACACTCAACCCACCAAAATCCAGTATTAAGCAAACTGATGCATTGAAAAGAACACTAACAAATGCTAGCAAATGAGAACTTAGAATAAATGAACATTGAAATCCAGGCTCACCTTGAGCTCATTAATCTTCTCCTGCAAAGTCTCATTTGACTCCTTCAGTTTCTGGGCTTCATCACGTAACTGAGTAACCATCCGAACAGCTTCAACCAATATAAAAGCCTTGTCGGCTTTGGAAGGCCTTCCAGGATCTAGGATAGAACCCAATTCCATGAACCTTGAGATATTGAAAAGGAAATCATCAGACAAGGCAAAATGAGGTAAAGGAAGAAAAACTGAGGCAGCAAAACATGCCTGTCATTAAGTCTATCCCTTCGCAACTTTTCTCTGCAAGCTTTGGAGCCAGATGCACATGATCCAGACCTTGCCCTGTGATTTAACAGTGAAGTCATTACCAAAGAAGACCTAATTATTATGAAACCAACTAACCAAGCATCCAATTATACTAACTTAACGAAATGAAATTGTACAGAAGCCGAAACAGAAACTACATTATGGAAATAGAGTAAGGGAATATAATTAAGTAGCTATATATACCGTTTCCGTGAGCCTGTTTCGTTTGGATTCTCTGAATTCCCAAACGAGTCATTAAATTCAACACTGCAGAGATACCAAGAAAGATTAACGTGCATGCTTTAAGCACATTGAAAATTAACATGGCATAACTTGAGGGACCAAACCAAAAGACAAGGCTTTAATTTAACTACAATCATTCAAATATAAAGGAGGAAGAGACATCTAAAATAACAATCACAAAAGGAGTCAAGCTCCAGCCTTCATTGAATTGCCCAATTCCATTGCTAAACCAATCAAAAGCAATTGCCTTGAGTGCCCAAATGTTGGAAAAATCCTTCCTTTTCAAATCTACTTATAAGGCTTAGTTACTCAAACAAGATATTTGATCAAATAAACATTTCTAAATTCCTACCCAGTTTTACAATTCATAAAGGGAAGAAGAGAGGAACCTGAGAGGAGGAGTTGAGGAAGCAAGGGAGTGAGATGACCAGATTGTGGCTGAAGGTTCAAGTGAAGGAAGATCCAATTGTGGCTGAATGTCTAACAAACTATACTCATCGAAAATCCAATTGTTGGGATTTTCCGAGGAGACCAAGTCCTCTCCGTTTGGTTGCCGGGATACCATATCCCCGGCAAGAATTCAGTTGAGTCCACCAGGGGGCGTGATATATGGCGTTGTTTTGCAGAAAGTACTGAAAAGAAGGAAAGGAAAAGAGAGAGAGAGAGATATGAAACGAGTGAATTTGGTTGGTTTGGGGATTTTTTTGGGTGGGGGGAAGATTGTGATGGTGGTGGGAAAAAAGAGAGAGAATATTAATATTTTGTTGGGATTTGGTTCTTAAGGGAAAACTTTGAGAGTTGAAAGTGAAATGAGAGAAAGTCCACACATTCAACAATTCGATTCCATTTCCACCACCACCGTCAACCAGTCACCACATAACAAAAGAGACCAGACCAGACAGAACCACTTCGATTCTGTTTGGCTACGCATGAGTGACACGTAAACAGTTCTCTTCTCCCCAAAATTGGGCTTTTTTAGTTCATGTTTTTCTGTTAGATTTTGGGCTTCATTTATTCGACCAAATGGGCCTTTAATCTTAACCCATTCCAATGTTGTCTGAGAAAACAGAGTCCAAATTTGGTTTGGTCTTTTAAGATTTCTGTCTGATTGCAGAAATTAACAAAATGGATGATTTTCAGAAGCAATGAAAGAGAATAAGAGATTAGGATAAAAAAACAGAACAAATTCTATTTCACTCAGTGCCCTTTACTTTACTTTCACTGAAAACCAACAGTAAAATTCTATTTGTTCATACTTTATAGAACAAATTTGGTACAAACTGCATCGGATTCTTGAGTTGTTATTCTTTTAAACAGGATTGCTGATTTGAGAAACATATGCTAAAGACTCCAAGCCAACACTATGAGAATCTATGTATATATGACAAAGTAATACAGCTCTTAATTACATTTCAAAAGATTGAAATCACACACTTAATGCACAACATTTGTGCTTCAACGTTGCACTCAAGAGACAGAACACAGTTCACACAAGTTTTACATGTTCAAAGATGTATAAAAGCATTGACACTATGCAACATATACACGAATGGACTGCACAAAACTATCAATCCTTTTCCTTATCTCTTCTGGGTTCGCGCCGACTAACTTGTCAGCAACAGCTCCTTCCCTCATAAATACAAATGTAGGCATGGCCTTGACCTCCATCTTCGTTGCTACCTCCTGATAATTTCACTCAGGAAAAGATAAAATATTCAAGTCATGTTCATATTAAATACTAGCAAACAAGTTATATCAGTAATCAATTTTGGGTCTTGAAACTTTGTATTATTAGTTCTGATTGCAAGAGGATTCAAATTCAATGATTGCTTGTCAATCTATTGACCTTAGGCATTGATACTTGATCAGCTTATGGCTTGTTAAAGCTTTTTATGAAATGCTTCAATTGGAATTCCATCCCATTCCTGAGCTTTTCCTATGAGCTATGACATCATGTGTAATTTTATATTATTGAGCATAATCTGGTTAATATTAAAAATGATGCTTCCTTATCTGTATAACAACCAATGATGCAAATTGATTAAATGAGACTTCTTAATATTCAAACCAGGGAGCCCACAGTGCAAATCATTATAAAACTGTCATTGTACCAAATTAACAAGGAAAGGAAAAAAAAAACTTTATGACAAATGGATCATACTTATCCTCATTCCTTAACCCAAACCATATCTTCTAAAGAGGATTCTAGCACACATTCACTATACCAAACTACAGTCACAAGTTTATATTCAAAATTCAAATCACTAGGCCATGAATTCTAATTTCACAGTATTATTTCTAGGGAAAAGAATGGGCAATGGATAGTTCATGTATCAAATTGTCGAAAAGGGAAAAGAAATGAGCTTTGAATTTGTGTTGTAACACATCCATGTCCAATCTAATTTCTTTTGTGCAGTATCATTAGAAAAGCTAACCCAATTCTTAAACTCACATCTCTGCAGAACATCAAGAGAACAGAGATTCTTACCTTAACATCATCAACATCAACAGTTAGAAACAGAACATCCTGGTAACTTGAGGCCAGTTCTTCATAAAAGGGGTTCATGGCCACAGAAGGCATGCACCATGAAGCAGTAAAGTGTACAATAATCTACAAACATGCCATCATTTCCCAACAAAAACAGAACTTTATAAGGCCAAAGAAGAATAAGAAGAAGTAATTTGAGAAAAACAACCCATGTAAGAAACGACCCCAATTACTATTATCAGAATATGGGATTCTGTCTGATAACAGAAACCAAATGGAAAACAGATTAACAAGACATAATTGCAAGAACAATGAAGGCAAAACATAACCAGCTAGGGAAATTTGGAACACGGAAAGTGAAAAGTTAAAAAAAGCTTACCGGGCAGCCTTGATTTGTAGCTTGGGTAACATAGAAATCCCAGGATTCTTTAGAGTCAACCTTGACAACTCTGGACTTGTTTTGCTGCTCTTGTCCCTCCATCTCTTTCTTCCTCCTTGCCTTTGCCTAATCCACTACTCTTTGATGGCTTTGTTTTTTTGGGTTGCAACAAGAGAAATGACTAGAGAGGTAGACAAAAATATGAATGAATGGCCTTAATAGGTAGGCCCACCTCTTTCCAAATATAAGTAATTTATTAAATTCTTATATTTTGCTGAAAGCCTCGAAACATTATCTTGATCAAAAAATTTCTCATTAGAAGAATCTCGAATGAAAAGACAAAAGCAGTCCACAATCTGATAATTTCTTAATGGTGCTCTCTGAGTCCATTTTTGTCATCTTCAATCATTCATAATATCTATCTTGTTTTCCTTTATTTGCTATGCAATTTAGATTTTTTCCTCTATTCCAAAGCCAACAGTTATGGCAAGATTGAAAACAATGGGCGCCCGCCAGGCAAAAGTATGTACAAATGTAAAATGTTAGTCAGATTTTGTCCCTAGCTCATGCCACTACAACGTGGCTTCCCAGACCAGAATATCAAATCAAACCCAAAACCACAATTAACTGCATATATCTCTTATCCAATTTTCTATAAGAGCTCGTTTTTCTCAATTTGCAAGAATTAGATAAAACTGCGTGAAACAAAAAGTAAATTCATTTGTTCTATATTCTTCAAATGATGAACTTCTATCATACAACAATGTAAGAGTTACTTTGTTCACCCCAAAGTCAAATCAATCTTAAACAACTAGAAATCACAGAACCTTTTTAGATGATGATACAAACTACAAACCCAATGCAATGCAGGTCATTCACTACACTCATACAAATTTTGATGGTCACTGAAGTTACTTAGCTTTCTTTACACAATTTGGCCATCTCATAAATCCCATCCCATTAATCTTACTATTCTTTTTTGGAGATGAAATCTCTAGTTAGATGGTCTCAACTTAGGCGGGAGTCAGCTAGCCGCAAGCTTGTCTGACGATGTGCGGTTCCAATCTCACACGAGTTTACTCTAGCAGCAAATCGAAGGGAGCACAAGGACTCTCCAACTGATGTAGGATCTGGAGATACATTCACGAACATTAATGTCTTGGAATCTCCACCGAGACAAGGCTGCATACATAAATTTCATTAGTTGGTAGAGCACTTGACTAAAAGACTACATAAATTTCATTAGTTGGTAGAGCACTGAACTGAAATATAGAATAGACTAAGTCATTTTCAAACTTCATTACCTGTAGAAGATAAGTTAGCTTAGAGTTCCTATAAGGAACATGCTCCTCCTTCTTGGCCAATGCAAAAATAACATCACTTAGCGACGATAAACTTTTGTTGATGGCCTGAGTCTCCTTCAGCCTATCTCCGGTCGCACCACTCCTTGACAATCGCTCACTCCCCGCAAGATCAATTAGATTTAAGACTCCTTGCACTTGTTGCTCAGTGGCCTAACAAAACCAATAAAGAGAAAATCAGAAAACATTTAGGTTATGTTTGGTTCGTGGTATCTTAGGTATCACGTGGTAATATCATTCACACTACTTTTCTAGGAATGTTATTTTAGTGGGAAAGTATAATTTTTTATTTTTATGGGAATAAGATTACCATGTTTGGTTAACATGGGAAAGTTATTACATTTTAAGATTATAAGAGAAAGACAAGGGAAAAAGAGTAACACTTTCCTGGGAAAGTTAACTTTCCCACCCTTTTAGGTGGGAATGCCATTCTCACCACTTTCCCACTTGAATGTGAAAGTGATGGGAATGACATTCCCACCTAAAATTAGATTCCACCAACCAAACATGGGAATGTTATTCCCTCTACCTAACTTACCACACTTTCCCACTACATTCCACGAACCAAACGCAACCTTAAGAGATTCAATAAACAAGCACTAAAGTACATTTACTTACCTCATTCACTCCCGATATTCTCAAAGTAAAAACCATGTGACTTCTTGACGATTGCTCATTCATATGTGTCCTGCCCACAGACCTGCAAAGAAGATAAAAGACATTGATAATTTGTAACATCAACCAATATAAATATAAAGGAACTATATCAATCAAGTAAACAAAAAAATTTACCTGCTTTGAGCAGCCTGGCGTAAAAGTGAGGAAATCTCTGCTATGCTGCTAACATCAACGACTGTCAGATCACTGACATGTGTATTACCATTAGCATCATGCTTGATTGTGTATTGCTTTCCAGAAACTGCACTTTCTGAAGCAATTGGTCGATTGATCGATAACAGATCACGAATGGTTTCATTGTATATCTCCAACATCGAAGCCTAACAAATTTAAGAAAAGATGGTTAGAAGAGTGATTAACCTAATATAATGAGTTGAGCCGGGATCCAAATGAATTACCTGCATTTTGTACTTCCATCCCTGAGCTTGCAGTGACTGACTACTTTGGAATATCTGCTCCAAAGAACGTGGTATCAACCCTTTTTCTTCTTGGGCTTCTGGCCTTCCCATCATGGTATAAGTCTTGCCTGAACCTGTTTGTCCATAGGCAAATATACAAACCTGACAATAAAGACCATCCACCATCAATCAATCATAAAAGCATACTTCATCTAGGCATCATATAGTAGATTTAGGGAGCAAAAAATCAGATAGCAATATTAGACAAGTAACTAACTTTCTCTACGCCAAAAATCCATAATTATAATGCAGCTAATAAGATAATTTACCTTGTACCCATCAAGAGCACTCTGTACCAATTGTGATATTTCGACAAAGATGTCTTGTTGTGAAGCCTCATGATCAAAAACCTTGTCAAATGTGAACGGATATTTATTTCCTGTTGAAATATAAATAAAGCAATTAAGATTTTTGCAATTAATTTTAAAAAGAAATTAAAAGCTAATGGTTATGCTCATACCGCTTTGTATCAAGTCGATACCACGACCGAGAGATTCCACTGAGGTGGGATAGGAGATAACTGGAGCTTCTGTTGCCGCACCATCATCTGGCAACAAAGGACGTACCCGACAAAAGACTCGGATGTTCCCTTTTAGTTCCTGCAATTAAAATGAAAGATTATTTACTTATTACTCATCACAAAAAAAAAGTAAACAATAAATAGATAATAATTGTAAGCAAACAACTACCAAGATAGTGTTGTGCAGCCTTTTCCTCAAGTCCTCCCCTTCAATCAGCTTTTGTTCCATTTCTGCCAACCGATCTTGAAGCTCTTGTATGATTCTTTTTTGCTCTAAATATTCTGTCCTTGTTTCTGAAGCTGATAAATCGGCCATCTAGAGATTGAAGATAAAAAAGATTAATGATATAAGTGCAAAACAAGATAAACACTAGCAAAGTACAAATTTCAAGCAAACCATACATACCTTTAGTTTCTCATTGGCAGCAGAAATTTGAATCTCAAGTATTCGTATTTGCTCCCTCTGGGAAGAGCATTTCTCCTGCAAAAGAATCCTCGGTAAGAACAAAAAAAACTTCCAAATATGATTTCACCACTTATTACAAGTAGAACCAACCAACCTCTAGGGACTTTGATTTCATCGTCAAGTTGTCTAATTCTGCAAAAGATTTCCCAGCAGTCTCTTTGAATTTCACCATTTGATCAGACAAGGCATGCACTTGTGACACTTGACGATCACGATCATCCCTCACTTGCTGGAGTTCACCTCGTAAACACTTGACTTCATTTATCAATGTTTCCTTCTGAGTAATAGCCTCATCTTGTGAAGTCTGCAATAATTATATCCAAAAGTCAAGTAGTCAACACCTGCTGAATATGATATGCGGAGGGGGGCTGAAAAACAAATGAAAACACACAATATGTCAACCCCTACTAACATAAAAACTTACCCTTGACAATGTTAGTTGTTCTTGCAATGAATTGCAATGGCCCCTTAAAGTGCTAAGATTCTCAACTATTGTCAATTTCTCCTTCTCTACTCGTTTGAGCGACTCACGAGCTGCTTCATGGTCAGCAATTAGTTTTGAATTGTACTGTTGAAGACTCAAGATATACTCTTGTAATCGTTTGTGTGTATTGTCAAGAGAGTCAGCCTGCAAAATTCAACAAAAGTTCAGCTTGCAAAAAAGTAAAAACTAATACAGTAATAACATCAATTTATACAAAATAAAGCAAAGACATCAATATTCAATAAAAACATGTATATTACCCTCTCATTAGCAGCTACTATATCCTTCTGAGCTTTTTCAAGCTCTTCTGTCAGAGAAGCAACAGACTTTTCAGCATTAACCCTAGCTTCAGCTTCACTTTTATGGCGGTCAATAGCATCCTAGTTATTAAAAGCAGACAAACGTATAAATAAGACATCACTGGAAAGCAGATATGAAAGGGCAGATTTGAAATTAAGCTCTACCAGTTTTTCAGACACTTCTTTAGAAAGCTTCTCCTGTAGAGACGCGTTATTTTCCCTCAACTCTGAAATAACTGCATTCAATTCTTCTTCCTTGTTTTTCTTCTCCAACTCTGCAGCAGAACAGAAAATGTCACTAAACTAAATCAATCAGCTATTCAAACCAAATTTTGGACAGCACAGCAAAAATTACCTGTATCAGTGCATTTCTTCTCAGCAGATTCTAATGAATTCTTAAGATTCTCTTTCTCAAGTACATGATTCTCATCACATTGTTGAAACCATTTAACACAAAGTTTGAGCCTCTTAATGTAATCAGCAGACTGTTGTAATTTAGCCTAAGCCCAAGCAACCACCAACAGAAACAATAATTAAAGCAAAACTAAAATTATCAACAAAAGGCAGAGAGTAATAATTACAACACTGATTCTACCTTGAAATCGGGCTGCTTTTGTGGTTTTGGCTTCTCGTTCAACAACGCTTCAACTTCCTCTTTAGTAAATTCATGAGTAGGGCATTCCTCAGCATTTCCGGCGTCTCCGGCAGTGGAAGGGTCTTGGCGGTTGGCAGTTCCAAGAGGTTGTCGGGTTCGCCCGCTGCTGGTGGGTCCCACTGCTTTTCCTTGTGCTCCAATCCTTCTTCTTTTATCTAACGGATTTTCATCTCGAACTTCCCTCCTCTGAAGTTGATAACAAATAATCAGCACAACTTTAATGGGAAAAGAATGGATTAAAGCATTTCAAAGTTTGGGGGCAAAACACGAAAAATTGGAAAAAGTCACTTACAATCGAAGTACTGCGAGGAGGACGGTTCTGGTCTCGAGAAGCCATGTGAGCGGAACCCTATCGGTTGAGCTACGAAACAAAGACCTGGAACTTCTCTTTAGAGCTTGACGGGTTGAAGCTTTTTTTGTAGTGTCGGCGATGTCGGAGCAGGGTTAGATCTCGGCCGTCGATATGAGAGAAAATGAACTTGAAGATCTGGGTTTTGATATTTCTTCTGAGATTTGGATTCCGGGGAACAAATTGGAACGTTAGGGTTCAGGAATTAGGTGAGAGAAAGGGAGCGTTGTGAGGATTTGGGGGGAACTGGCGCTGGGGTCTAAATTTTTGAATTGATTTAAAATTAGATCTGAATCCTGAGTCTCTAACGTTTAACTTTTTTTCTGGGCCCAATTGAGCCGGGTTATATTAACCCAATCGACCCAAGTCTGAACGGATATAGTGGGCTGGAGTTTGAACCAAATACTAGGCCTTTGATTATTGAAATGTAAACTTGAAAATCGAAATTCCATTTCACCAAAAAAAAAAAGCCAAATTCCACATCATCAATCTTTCTATGTATTAATTGTTTTTTTATTTTTTGCTACAATTGGTTAATTATTCAATTAAGAGCAAAAATAAATTAGTTTAGGTTTAAATTTGGGTTGAACCTTTTAATTCCTTCGATTTGGATAAAACTTTGATTTTAATTCGAAACGATCTATCAAATGGGGTAAATCCTTATGGGAAAAAACGCAAAAAGGTTTTACCATTTTTTGACAAACCCGTGAAAAAGTTTTGTCCCTATTTAACGGATTGTGCTTGTTGAGAATGGCATAACGTTCAATTAACTTAAAGAAAGTCATCAATTTCTAAGACCTATTAAAGAGTTATTTTTTTGATATAACCTATTAAAGAGTTATAAATAGCCAATGTATGGCTCATTCTTTGATCATGTTCTATTAGGGCTAATTATGCTCTATTATATATTTCATTATATCTAAGACTTTTAACTCTTTCTAAACATGCAAAGGGATCCTACTAACTTGAACGTCAAAGAGATCCCCTTCGACCACCGGAGAAACCCTTTCCTTACGGTTTTTTTTATGTGCAGGCACTGAATGGAACTCTCTATATCGACCATGATATGGGTTGGCATTGTCAGTGCTGAATTGAATCGATTTTGATGCATCTAACCCAATCACCCTCAATTAACCAAATTAAAATGTTCTATTCTTAAGTCTAATAAATTGAAACATTTTTACCTAATTGATAAATCACCCTAATTAATTTGGTGGCATTGGTTGAAGTCTAGTGGCAAAATCTTTGCAGAGTCCACGTGTCAAGATATTAACAGGCCACTGAGAAACCCAATCCAACATGTCAATTGCTGAAATAATTGAACACCGCATGTCTAAGAACAATTGGTTAAGGCCATATCCGACTTATCCAAACTAGAAAATGGCAGATAAGGCATCTGCCCACAACCAATCTACATCACAAACCTGAATAGCATCATAACATTGAAAACACTAAAAAAGATTATAATTTCAACATTTCTAAGGAAAAAAGAAAAAAAAGGCTCAGTCACATTGAACAAAAAAAACACTTGGTTGTTGTGGAGATGGCACAAGCAATGGCATCCATGGCTGGCTTACGTGGCTCCTCACAGGCTGTCCTGGAAGGCAGCCTTCATATCAGTAGCCAAACTCGCTTGAACATTGCTAGCAACACTAGAGTCAATGTGGCTAGGCCTGGTTTCACCGTTAGAGCTCAACAACAGGCATCAACCGAGCCTGAGACTGGACGCAGAGCCGTCTTGGGTCTTGTTGCTGCTACTTTGGCCGGCGGCTCCTTTGTTCAGGCTGTGCTCGCCGCCGATGCTGCCAGAAGCATCAAGGTTGGCCCACCTCCTCCACCATCTGGCGGATTGCGTAAGTCTTCAATTCTTTCCGTTCCTTCATAGTTAGTTAGACCTTCTAATTAAAATTAAAATTAAAATTAAAATCAGCTATTAAACATTTTGACCCCTTATAGAAAATGAATAAATTAGTCGTATGGCTCAACAATGGGACTAATTCGTTCTAATTCCGTTAAATTGTTAACGGAGCCCAACCAATTTTCATCTAAAAATAGTTAATTTGTCCCTATTTTTCAAGTTCAAGTATCAAAATGTCTAGTAAACCGATCAAAATCTCAGTTATTGGTAAAATTAGATAGGATTGACAATGTTGTTATGGTCCATGAAAACTGAAATTTTGTAGATTGAAATGGGTGAGTTTGAATTGAATTAATAATAATGGGGTTAAATTTTGGATGTTGGGCAGCTGGAACTCTGAACTCTGATGAGCCAAGAGACCTTAAACTTGCATACAAAGACAGGTTCTTCCTTCAACCACTTGCTCCAAGTGAGGCAGCTAAAAGGGCAAAAGAGTCAGCCAAGGACATTCTTGGTGTCAAGAGTTTGATTGACAAAAAAGCATGGCCCTATGTCCAGAATGATCTCCGTCTCAAGGCAGAGTACCTCCGCTTTGACCTTAAAACTGTCATTTCTGCCAAACCCAAAGACGAGAAGAAGTCTTTGAGTGAACTCAGTGGAAAGCTCTTTGACACCATTAACAAGGTAAAGTTTTTGAACTAAATTTGCCACACACCCATTGATCATTTCAGTTAAAATAGTAAAAGTATCTTGAGTTTCTGATTTATGGCTTTTTTTTTTGGTTGCAGCTTGACTATGCAGCCAAGATCAAGAGCACCCCTGAAGCAGAGAAGTACTATGCTGAGACTGTATCTACTTTGAACGATGTCCTTGCCAAGCTTGGCTAAGAGACTTGTTGTATTTTGATGTAAGCCTTGTTCATCGTTTGTAGAGACATTTTCATTTCTATGCAATCCAAAGGGAATCTATTACCAAATTCCAAACTTGTTAATTTTTGAAACACTTTCCAATTTGGCAATTTCCCATCACTAGTTCATTGAAATTGATCTTTGGGCGTTTGGTTAAGATCACCCCCCAGATCATTAGTAATCTAAGATCACCAGTGATGCAAGATCACCGGCGATCAAAGATTACATGGGTTTATGGTGGTAATCAAGATCACCCTTAGAGAGGTGATCAGTGGGTAATCCGGATTACCACACTAAACCAAAATGTGTAACCAAATGGGGTGATCTGAGATCACCTACCAAGATCATCATAGGTGATCAAAGATCACCCCCAACCAAACGCCCCAGCTGTCTAGGGAAGAAAAAGAAAAGGAAATCAATAGCCAATTAATGAGTTTAAGTAGCAACTATCAAAAAATACACATTTTTGCCTAGCTCATGTCTTGGATACATATATTATATATATTACTCTAATGATGCAAAATTTGATGAGAAAATATTGATCCCAAAGTGATCATAGCAAAGAATTGATGTGTGATGAAATCATGAACAATTTGATGTATAAGAGGTTTCCCATTAATTAGATTGATCAAAAAATTTGTGATGGTTCTCAGTTCTCACAATGTCTTGGCAGGAAGAATAAAGAGGAAAAATTAAAAATTTAACAAGGATTTGATAAAAAAAAAATTAAACAAGGAAATTTATGTGAGAAAAATGGGCCAGGTAAAAAAGTTTAGCATTATATGAAGGAAATCTATAAATTGTTCATGTTTTTTTAAGAAAGCCCAGATTACAGCGGCCCAAATTTAAACGAAATTGGGCCTTGTCGACGTCACTTGTTCAAAAATTCAAGCATGGCGAATTGGCGATGGCTGTGGGTCAGACTTCCAGGTTTTCTAAATCTGGAAACTCACGCCCCAATATTAACCGTCCATCAACAAGAAAATCTACGGTCATAGATGACGATCCGTGTGACTTCCTCTCATTGGCTATCACGCCCTCACCCCCCAACTATATAAACATCAAGACCTCCAAACCCTCCCGAATAGTAGCATCTTTCAAAATCCGCCTCCTTCCCGATCTTCCCCTTTAGAAATTCACGAATCTGAAACTTTTCTTTCAATTCCTTGTGTCCGATATAGTAATTTTTATAAAAGAAAGAGATGGCTGGCAGAGGAAAGGCAATTGGCGCCGGAGCTAAGAAGATGGGCCAATCAAGAAGCTCGAAAGCTGGTCTCCAATTCCCTGTTGGTCGTATCGCTCGTTTCTTGAAAACTGGAAAGTTCGCCGAACGTGTTGGCGCCGGTGCCCCTGTTTATCTGGCCGCCGTCCTTGAGTACCTCGCCGCTGAGGTAACTAATCGGCATAAATATTTTTGCCCTTTTACTTATTTGTTAAATTTATAATCTGGGTTGGCGTTTGATTTCTGAAATGTATCTTGAAATTTTTGCAGGTTCTGGAATTGGCTGGCAATGCTGCGAGAGACAACAAGAAAACGAGGATTGTTCCAAGACATATCCAATTAGCAGTTAGAAACGATGAGGAGCTTAGCAAGTTGCTTGGAACTGTTACCATTGCTAATGGTGGTGTTTTGCCTAATATTCACAACATGTTGCTGCCCAAAAAGGCATCCAAGTCTGGCCCTGCCGATGACGAGTGATGATTAGGTTTCTTTTGATGTCATTTTGTGAAAATTCAATATTTTGTTTATGTTCTTTTTGAATGGAGGATTAGCTTTAGGGAATTTGTGAAGATATGGGCAAGCAATTGCTTTCAATTGATATTTGACAATCTGAATCAATTTCTTAATGGAAATATCTCATTCCTTCAGTTTTGTTTCTGCTATGTGCCAAATATTAGAATACAAACAATTGGAAGTTCAAATAAATTTCTACTTTGATACAATTCCTGGTAAAGTAATTAGGCTGTGGTTTGAGGTCTGTTTGCTTTATCCTCTCGGGCTGCGGCGGTGGCTGATACATAGTAAGCAACCGTGAATAGGCCATGAATGAAACACAAAATCCCTCCAATCGAGAAAAGCCGATGGTGGGCTATGCCACATTTTTTCCTTGATTGTGAGTTTGACAGTGTCCCTATGATCAGCATTGAGAACCCAACTGCTAAAATTATCCTGTTTTTGACATCAAATTTTGAGTTATGTATTGCTTCACTCTTAGACAAAAGGCAAGTATAGAATGAAAATGGGGATGAAAGGATATCGAAAGACATTACCATGAGAAAATGAGGGAAGCAACGGCTAATTGTTTATTTGCAGATGCTCTATCCAAGTCTTCCTTGGTCCAAATACAAACGCAACCACCCAGCAAGTTACCAATGACATGGGCGAGGCCAAGAAGTACCGCTGCGGCCAATCCGAGCTTGAAAGCTTTAAGGCTAGGGTCTCTGCACTCAAAAATCCACATCCTTAAATGCTTCACCTGTTCAAACAGAACCATATTAGGCCATTAAAGGAGAGCTCGAGATTATAATCAATTCTCTTTTCATTTGAACAATACCTTGTTCTCAGCTATTTCAGCCTCAATTCCAAGTACCCCAGCAGTAATGTCCATGGCCATGATCATGAGACAAATCAGAAAACCAAAGTTTTTTGCCATGTCTGTTTATGAAAACTTAGTTTGAAAGAGCACCAATGAAGATGATTGCAAGGAGCGCAGGGGACATTTTTGAGGGAATGGCTCCGTTTATAAGGGGGGAGAGGAGAATACGAATAAAGTAAAGACCAGACTTGCAGATTAGTAATATAAATCCTTGTATTAAAAGCTATGAGCTGTGAGTTTTGGATTAAAAGCTTCTTTTGTCCTTGCATTTCTCTTTATTCTTCTTTTAAGCCTTCTTTTCTTTATAAATTCGGATTCTTTCCATGGTGAAGAAGAAAAGTAGAGTATCCACCGGACTGATCAATACAATACAATCCCTTAGATTTGTGGACAGCAAAGCATGATCTCAAAGCCAATTATAGTTAGTAACCCTTTTTAGAGTGACGGCTTAAGTCTCAGAAGCCATGGTCAAGACATAAAGCTTAGTCTGGTGCATTGGCAGAGCTAATATTCAAAGATTCGATTAAACTGATCAAAAGATTTTGGAATCAAAAGAAAATATGGTGCCAACATAACATAGTGAAGCAAACTACATTCATCGAAAGCCTTAGCTAGAAGCCTCGAATCTTAACTTTCAGTGGGTGTTACACCAAAGCAGACATGTTTTCACATAGAATAATCAAAATCAAAATCAAAGATCATGCATAAGAATCACCCAAGTTAGCATATTTGGATTCTTTTGAATCAATTCTCCATGTATTCATACCTCGTACTTAACTCTAGCATTGGGCCGACAAGAGATAGTTCGTTTGTGGTGTGAGCTTATTGTATAGCCCATTGCAATTGTTTTTGTAAGCAACCGAGTTAGGCCCAATTCTTAAGATGGAAAAAGGAAAGCATGCACACATGGCGCGAAAATGTAACGAAATTAGAGGTGTTGGGTGGGTCCTACTTTTGGACAGGGACGACCACGTCAGAAACATTTCTCTAGATGTGACTAGAACCAACTCAAAATTTCCGATGTCTTCTTCTTTCAGCTCAAGAGTCAGATAAAGATTTTATTGTCAGCATTTTATCAAATCCAGAAGAGGTACTATCTTCAAACACTTTGACATTTTGATTTGGGAAACCAAAATCCTAGGGATCTACTCGTTTTCCCTTTCAAGGAATGTCGATGTATTACCGATGGAAGAACTTCGAGGAAGAGGAGGATCGACCCGAAAAGCCTCGCCGGTTTGGGTTAACGGAATTGCGAGGACCCAGTCACACTCTCTTGACCCAGAACTTCCTTCAGGTATGGATATTCATAGTTTGTTCTGTTTTTGATCATCTTCTCTGTCTAGCTGAATAATCTGGGTTGAAAAAAAGGCTGAAAATTTTGCTTCATTTACCAGGATATATTTGAGTCGATGGGCCAATTCGTTGATGGGTTGAAGTTTTCTGGGGGTTCACATAGCTTGATGCCCAAATCATTTCTCAAACAAGTGATAGACATGGCTCACCAGCATAACGTTTATGTTAGTACTGGTGATTGGGCAGAGCATGTGCTTCGAAAAGGTCCATCAGCTTTCAAAGATTATGTTGAGGTAAGCTAAGCTCTAGGCCAGAAAAAGAAAATTCTGTATGCTTTTTTGGTAAAGTATTACTCATTCTGAAATAGTAATGATTTTGATTTTGATTTTGATAGGAGTGTAAGCAAATGGGATTTGATACAATTGAGCTGAATGTGACATCACTTGAAGTTCCAGAAGAAACACTTTTGAGATATGTGAAATTGATCAAAAGTGGAGGCCTAAAAGCCAAACCTCAGTTTGCTGTCAAGTTTAACAAATCTGATATTCCTAGTGGCAGAGATAGAGCATTTGGGGCCTTTGTTCCTCCTTCACCTCGATCAACTGGTATGGGAGACAGATTCTTTTAAAAGAGTTGCTATCATTTATTCATTTTCCAATTTCTCATTTGGCCTTTGAATTTGTTTTGTACTTAGTAAATTAAGGAAACAGATAGCTGATCACACTTTTATATGATTGCCATTTTGAGAACCCTCAATCAGTTTGTGTTCTATGAAATTGTCTCTGTAATAATGTTCATCTTTTGGTATATCATATATGGTTACATTGAATGGGACCATTTAGGGATAGAACGTCATGTCATTTTGCTGGGTATGGTTGAAATAGCTTTGGATAAGCACATTTGTGTTTAGGCCTTTGTGGTAAGTGCTTTAAGGATGCCATTAATGTTCTGCTATATAGCTGTTTCGTTTACTTTCATGGTTACTGGTGCATACATGAGCTTCAATCTACTTGCACATCTTTACTTTTGTGGTCATTTTCATCGTTAACTTTGAGAAGCTCCTATCACGCATATTCAAACATGATCTATTTTGAGCAGAAAGACTTAGGAAACAAAAGAATAGTTGGAGTCTTAGAGATATGAGTTTAGCCAATGTACTCTCTCAGGCTCTGAGCTGATTGTGAAAACAACCACAATGATCTCCTTTGTTTGTCTAGTAAATAGCTGCCGAACATCTTCAAATAGTGCCTTAAGGTTGGTGTATCAAGTTCGTTAAGTATTAAAAATCTGTCTATAACCCTGACTTACCTATATTCACAGAATTCGTTGAAGACGTGGATCTCTTGATTAGAAGGGCTGAGAGATGTTTAGAAGCTGGTGCGGACATGATAATGATCGATGCAGAAGATGCTGATTCTGTACGTGCAGACATAATTGCAAAGGTTATTGGGCGGCTAGGGCTTGAGAGGACCATGTTTGAGGCTTCAAATCCTAGAGCTTCTGAATGGTTTGTCAAGCAATATGGACCAAAGGTACATTGAAGTTTTACTCAGTTTCCCTTATACCGAATTCTGGTGTTGTATGTATCATCCTGATTTGTGGCTTCTGCTTTCAGGTGAACCTCTTTGTGGATCACAGTCAGGTAATGGATTTAGAGTGTCTCCGGGGGTGCAATCTGGGTAAAGATCACACCTCGGTCCTTGGTTCTTCATATTATCTGTTCTGAGTCAATAAAAACTTCTATACATACCCACTTCTTCTGTAATTTGTCATGTCAATATTGTTAAATGCGCTGTTTGTGCTGTGGTATGCCTGGTTTGTGAATTAAACTTAAAGTTACTATGAACATTTTAGTGGCTATTTATTGCAATAAAATCAAAAGGAAAATAAGTAAAACTGTTTAAACTGTTTCATTCAGCACCATTAACGTACTCAAGGACTTTAAGCTGTTCCAAGTCCTCTTCCAGTTGTAGTGGAGTAGGCTGAAGCTTTGGATAGATTTTTAGAAACTCTGAATCATAGCTCTGTTTAGACATAAAATTCATTTATTTTTAACTTTAAACTATAGCAAAATTCCATCCTGATACCTGAATCCCAATTTCCAAAACCCCCTCTGATTATTGTAGAAACTTGAGTATTCCAAGTCCCAAAACTCTCTTCTAGCTAGTTGTAGCTTTGGATAGAATATCATTAAAAGAAGAAAGAAATACTTAAAAACATGGGAAAGAAATAGTTAATGGCATTAATGAGAAACTAACTTAACAATATTACATTGCATGTGAATATTTCTAGCACCTTAATCTTGGTTAATTGGTACAAGGCTTTCGTGATGGAGCCAGATATGTGTGTGCCTAAAGCGAGGAATACAACCGTGACGACTGAATTTTTTCTCCTTAAAATTGTAGCTTAAAAGCTCCCCAGAGAATAATCCGTGGAACTTTGATAGCAATAACACTTGATTACCATCCTTTCCACAATGATAATAATAAATTAAGGGTTTATATACGTAATCAGTAGTGCCAAATGGGCAACTATTGGAGGGAATTCTGTTAACATCAATAGAAAACAAAAATTTCCATGATTCCTCCTTTCCATATTCCTCCATCACCCATATATCTATGAATTCTTCTCGCCCATTAAAGTAAGTATCCTTGTGGCCCGCCGCACAAAGTTTTCCATCCAAGACCCCAACAGAATCGATAATTCTTAGTAATCGACTATTGGGTTTATAAGGAAAATGCAAATCCCGAGCATTTTCGGTATTAAGGTCAAGACCTATAATAGTAGAATGCACTTCATTATGATTAGAATTAGTGCGTGCTATCCAGTTTAAGGCACCACTTACATAGACTGCCCATGGCAAAAAGTTAAACTGCCGAAAATTGTGATAGTGCTTATAATTGCTTCCCCATGAGTTCAATCTTAGGCTATAAAAGATTGCATATTGACCCTTGGTCGAACTTTGGCCAAAAAATAAACCCTTGGTCGAACAAAGGTAAACCCTAACTACCTTATAATCATCACTGCAGGGGTCATATCCAAATCCAACAAATATTAACCATAGATCTTGAATAGGAATAGCGCATTCATCAGGAAGTGGAGGTAAAATCTTCTTGTCCTTGGTAGACATGTTCCACAACATTATCGTATTACCATCTTCAGTGGAAAAGCAAAGCAAGCCATTACAAGCGCCTGCCAAATAGATAGGATTTGGTAATATACCCAAAGGATTAAATTTAATGGCTTGTTTTGTTATACGTATGTCATAACCTGCAGATCGTGAGACCTGAGCGCTTGACGCATTTGAAAGGAATCGCCACCAATCTTTTTTATTTAAGGTGTGATTGGCCACCTAAATTTAATTAACCATTTTAATGTGTTCTTAATGTTAAATTAAGTTCATTAATAATGATTAACCAATTGTCTTTGTTTACCAAATTATGGGTTCGGGAGTTCAATTACGTGTAGGGGAGGTATTAGCACCCCTACAACGCCTGTCAAAAAGACAGTACCATTTAACTAAACATAAACCTTATAGCCTTAATTATTACTTTTAATCCTCTAAATTTATAATTGTTAAATTTACCCTTTTAATTAAATTGTCTTCGATTTCCTCACATTTTGACAAAAATTTTAGACAATTATCCTCAAGAGAATTCAATAAATTTTAAATTTCTTGAAGAGGCTCCATCGTCGGAATTTAAAATTGTTACCCTTATTTTGATATACTTCATAAATTATTGATTTTTAATTATTATTATCATTTTTATATACAGTCTCCCACAAGTTGGCAAGACTAATTAAACATCCATTTTAACTTATATCAATATATCAATTAATTTTTTATTATTATCATTTTTTTATATATATAGTCTCCCACAAGTTTTGGCAAGA
>AWWV01010858.1:0-21442 GCA_001974805.1 Corchorus capsularis
GGAATAATAATAATAAAAAAGACTATGAAATAAATAAAGAGAAAGAAATCTAATTTCAATGAATAATGTAAATCTGGAGGTGAAAGAATAAAATAGGAAGAAAACATAAAAGAAAACAGCCATGGGAAATTAATTTGGGAGGTGGAACACGTGGATTCCATGGTTGCAAAACATACCTTAATACCTTTCAACAATTGGCTCTCTGTATATACAAGTGTAACGCCTTGACTAACGAGATGTTTGAACACTCATTAGGTTTGGTTTCGATGGGGTAGTGGCGTAGAGATTTTTTAGTCCCTCAATTGGATTGTTTTTCGACAGAAGGGTTGCGTAGCAGCCAATTTTCTAGGTGTGTCTCTCTGTACATGTGTCTTTGTGTCTCCCTTAGGGTTGGAAAAATGGAGCCTTTATATAGGCCTAAATTCTTTGGGAGCAAGTCATGTAGGAAACTATTAGGAAATTTCCAACACAGACTTATTTAAAATATGCAGTAATTATTTATTTGACCCACTTAACTAGCCCAATTAAATAACTACTAAAGTTCAAACCCAACCCAATAAATTGTAACCCAAACCTAACCAGGCCACATCACTAGACTTAAACCAAAACTAATTAATTTAGACTTAACCTAAACTAAATTTCGGTGTCTACAACGTAACGTACTCAAATCCACCGAACAAAGTTGATTATCGTCGAGAGAAACCCTAACAAGGCTTCCCTTAGTGTGGGAAGATCGAGTGGATCGTTGGAGATGGAGTTTGATGAATTTGGGATCCTTTATTAAACTAGTCTTCGTTTCCGCGTACGTTGCATGTGATACTTTAAATTATATGAAGATTAAAATCTTAAGCATACTACTAATTTTGTCCTAGAAAATTATATTATTAGAGATGACAAAATTTCATCCGAGTGTGGGTATTCGACTCGACTGCCTGAAACCGAACCAGATCCAACTCGATTCGACCAAAAAATCCGCTCAATTCGAAACCGAAATTATTTGACCCCAAATCATTAATGACCCAAACTCGACCAACCCGAAATTACCTAAATCAAGATTAATTATATTTAAATGACCAGAATCCGAAAAGACCTAAACCTGAAAATTAGAGGCTAAACCAGAGGCTCAAACCCAAAATTATTGGAACCATATGACCCAAAACCGAAAAACACACAAACCAAAAATGACCTAAATCCAAATGACCCGACATTTGAGCGATCCAAACTCAACCCAACCTAAAACCAAAAATTAACCGAACCCGTATAACTCAAAATTTCCTTAACCCGAAACTGAACCCAAATCCAACCCGACCAGCCCATTTATATATACATTGGATTTTACCATCAAAGTAACAAAAGAAATTATTCCACACAAATAAAAATATTAACAATGTATAAAACAACAAATTTAAACCCACAACAAAGTTGTATTTATCAAGAAAAAAATAATTATAAGTCAAATAAAATAATTACACGTTAGGAAAATAACAAATTTTAATCATAATACATTGAACTATTAGATAGAAAATGTCAATCACAATTACTTTTTAAATTAAAATGGTAAAAATAAAAATAAAAATTATATAAAATATTGAATTTAATTAAATGAAAATAGAGTTTTTAGTAGAATAAAATTGTATATTAGAAAAAATTTTAATATATCCAAATTTTTTGGTAAAAATAAAGTAATTATAAAGATATTAGATTTAATTAAATGAAAATAGAGTTTTTAGTAGAATAAAATTGTATATTAGAAAAAATTTTAGTATATCCAAATTTTTTGGTAAAAATAAAATAATTATAAAGATATTAGATTTAATTTAATTGAATAAAAATAGAGTTTCTAGTAGAATAAAACTATAATAGTTAATTAAGGGCATTTAAGACAATATATTTGAAAAATAAGGGTAAAATAGGCAATTCAAAAGTTTTTCAAAACTCGTACTTTTATATATAGTATAGATAAAACCATCGTCAAACAACCTTGAATCGAACAGGCTCTTTACCGGCAATCGGCAGAGGATGTCCTCCTCTAAATCGAATGGAACCTCATTATTTTCCATGATTCCTCCTCTCTCCCCCGCGGCGCTGCTTCTCGATTCGTTCCGCCGCCGCTGCGTGTTATATATACCACGTATATATGATATATATCCTAAAGGAATTAGGATTTTGATTCGTATTAGGATAATAGGATTTTATGGCCCAAGTAATTATGGAGCCTATTTATTGGACCCAATCGTATATAAAATTGCTCTCATGAGTTAAGTACCGAAACAAAGAGAAATCCCCCCACATGCATCCATGATTAATATTGACCTTATTAAGTTTTTGCGATTTAGACTAAAGCATTAATTAATGGTAGGACTGAGTGAATTTATATTGGAGTTTTGGCACTCTATAATTGGGAGTATGGGGACGAGTTTCGATCAGGTCGTTTGTGACTTACTCGGCAGGTGGCTTCGTATATATACACTTGGATGCAATTAGGTTCTTAGGAGGCAGGCGACAGAGGATTTCAATAACCAAATCATCACATAATTTAGACCAAAGGCAACAGTCTAATTTCTTAAGAGGAACGAATAAATCTAACCCTATTTTTCCTGCTGTACACATCGTCTGATCCTCGACACGAAAAGAAAAGAATACTACTAGTGTAATAATGTAATCAGTACAGAGAAAGTTTAAGATTGGAAGTAGAATCTAAACTCTCAAAACGAAGCTCAGTTATATATATATTATTATTACAGTTAGGAACACCGAACCGCCCAGCCAAGTCCGCGTGGGACTAGGATTTGATGATTTAATGGGCCTGTCTTCCCAAACAATTGGTACATTCCTTGTGCACTTAAGAATAATAGGCTAAAATCCCAATATTGTTAAATGGGCTATTTGTGTTGTGCTATGTCTGATGGTTTGGGAATTAGACGAACATTTTAGTGGCTATTATTTTTTTTGGTATAATTAAACCTACTATTAATTTTATGTACAAAACTCTCATTGAGTGCCACTTGGCATTTGGTTTCTTTGACAAGTGTCAATAGTTAATTTTCTAAATTTTTTGTTTATTATATTTGTATTCATTTAGTTTGGAAAAATTAAAAGACATTCATCCCTTTCCTATATAAAATAAATTAGTAAATAATTATAAATTAATTTATTATGAATATACATGTATGTTGTGTATGTCCATGAATCTAATTAAAGCATGGATAAGATTGATGACTTGGTTCATTCATACACATATACCTATGTGCTAAGTTCATCCCCTTATATTTATAGTGATGTATCTATTTGCCTATAAATAGACCACTTACTTTGTTATGAAATAAAATGAATGAGAACAATTTCTCTCATTCTTCATATTTTCTTCTTCTCCATATTCTATTGTCTCTCTATTCTCTTGTCTTTTACATACTTCAATTTTACTCCATTGCTTTGTTTTGATATCATTTCATAACAAAATTTGATTTCTTAACTGAATTTTCTTAAAAGAATTTATAAAATAAAACAGCCGCACGTGAAGCACGGCCGGACAAATTAACCTTGTTACTTGTTAGTGGCTATTAATTTATATATATTGCAATAAAATTCAAAGGAATTTTGTATTACTAGGGTGTTCCTTTTACGGATAAATAAAAATAATTCATGCCCAAAAATATAGAAATGGACTTATGGGCCATGGCACCTAACCTGAGGGTAGAGACCCATCTGCCACGTGATGCATCATTTTGAAGGCTTGGGTAAGTTTTGCCAACTACCCTCTCTCTTTTGCCCTTTTGCTCCCCTAATAAAACTGTAAGATATGCAACGTTGACCACTTGTCACTACCAATGATTATTGTAACCAAATCTAGATTTGGTTGGCATATTAATTAAACCTTCTTTTGGTGTTTAATTTTTTTTTTAATTTTACTTCTTTTTTTTTTAATGAAAGTAAGAATAAGTTTAAAATCATTTGCAGTAAGTTTCAATCAAGGCCATGACTTAATAACATTGAATTCCACGAATGAGAAAAGGTCGCATTTGCGATTAATTTACCTACAAAATTTTAATCTACCTACAAACTTTTGAATCATTGGTATGCACAAGGTCACGTGCTCGCCTTCTACATTTCTTATATCTAATCACGCTTTGAACAAAAGAAACCCAACCGCTCTATAAAGAACTAATCCACCAAGCTTAATCCACCATGTTTCTTTGTCATTAACAGTCGAGTAGCAGTTTCTTCCAAAGAACAAGAAAAACCCAGAAAAAGAAGAGGGAAAAACACAAAGACACAGGAACCCATGGCCAGCCAGACAGTAACTACAAAGAAGACGGCTTGTGTTGTCGGTGGCACCGGATACGTTGCATCTTTGTTGGTCAAGCTGTTGCTCGAGAAAGGCTACTCTGTTAACACTACAGTCAGGGACCCAGGTCAAACTTAATCTTCTTCCTCTTCTTTATTTTTCCTTTTCTGGGTTGTGTTCATTTCTTTGTTAGGTTACTTTTAACTATTCAGTGCTTAAAGTTTGTATAAATTCTCCTCGATTTTGAACGATCGTATGTTGGAGGTTTATAAGAGAACAAATTATGGAAAACATCTCCCCTGTTTCATCATATAGAGTAATTGTTCTTTGACAAGTCTTGTCTGGTCATTAATGGCGTAGTTTCTTACATATCAAAACATAACTGTAGCTCAACATTTATAGGATTGATTAAATGCTGTATATGTTTCATGCAGACAACCAGAAGAAGATATCTCACCTAGTAACCCTACAAAAGTTGGGAGACTTGAAACTATTTAAAGCAGATTTAACTGATGAAGGGAGCTTTGATGCCCCCATTGCTGGTTGTGACCTTGTCTTCCATGTTGCAACACCCGTTAATTTCGCTTCTGAAGATCCAGAGGTTTACCATTAAACTGTTTTATATTTACCATCTATGACCAAAGTTAGTTACTTCTGGTTTTATGAATGACAAATTTACTTAAAACTCTTTTATTATAGAATGACATGATTAAACCAGCAACACAAGGAGTACTGAACGTGTTGAATGCTTGTGCCAAAGCAAAAACAGTTAAACGTGTCGTCTTGACATCTTCAGCAGCAGCTGTATCAATTAACACACTCAATGGGACAGGTTTGGTCATGACTGAGAAAGATTGGACCGATATTGAGTTCTTATCATCAGCAAAGCCACCAACTTGGGTATAAATTAGAGGCTTAATACATTTATAGAACAAATTTTGGTAGGCTAAACCTTAATTAAGCTTAATCTTTTATATGCAGGGGTACCCTGCATCCAAGACATTGGCTGAAAAGGCAGCTTGGAAATTTGCTGAAGAAAACAGCATTGATCTTATTACAGTTATCCCTTCTCTCATGACTGGTCCTTCTCTTACACCAGATGTGCCCAGCAGCATAGGCCTTGCCACATCTTTGCTGTCAGGTTATTAATTTAGAACCTAAGTGTTCTGGTTCTGTTCTGTTTCATTCTGCTGCTAAACTCGAAATCTAAAAATCTAAAACTGTTTAAATAAATAAGTTTTAACTGATAAAATTTGAAAATGGTGCAGGCAATCAATTCCTTATAAATGCTATGAAAGGTATGCAAAGGTTATCAGGTTCAATCTCTATTACACATGTGGAAGATGTATGCAGGGCTCATGTTTTTCTTGCTGAGAAAGAAACTGCATCCGGTCGATACATATGCTGTGCTGTAAATTCCAGTGTGCCTGAGCTTGCCAAGTTCCTCAACAACAGATATCCTGACTTCAAAGTTCCTACCGAGTAAGCCGATTTGCCTTTCCAATATCTGCATTCAAACTGCAAGAATTGTAGTTATAACATTAACATAGTTTGTTTACTTTATATGACAATTGCAGTTTTGGAGATTTCCCCTCTAAAGCAAAGCTGATCATTTCATCAGACAAGCTTATTAATGAAGGATTCAGCTTTAAGTTTGGGATTGAGGAAATTTATGACCAAACTGTTGAATATGTAAGGGCTAAGGGGTTGCTCAAGTGAATAGCCCACAACTTCTTATCACATCATTGTGATGTTTGGTTTGCTTAAATTCTACTATGATGTTTTTGTGGTAATAATAATATCCTAATAATAACATAATGTTTGGCAATGAGGGCATTATTAGTTCAACTCAATTTTCCATATTAACCCTAAACAAAGACAAAAGGAAAAAAAAATGAATACCCAAAAATCAAATGGCAAAATGGAACAGATTCTTGTCGTCCAATTCCACCATTTCTATACCTCTTTCAACTGGTGTTTGAGAAGGACCGGCTTTGTCTTGGAGATCCAGTTCGAAAGTAGTTCCCTCTCGTTTAGCACGAGAGCATTGCCTGTAATAAAGGTTTGAGTTTCTTAGCTTGCAAATCTCAGTCAATGCCACCACAATCTCCCTCATTGAAGGCCTTAAATTGGAGTTCTCCTTTACACAGTCATAAGCAAGTGCACAGATAAAATTCAACTGTTTAAGGTCAAATTTCCCTTTAAGTCGAGGATCTGCAATTTCATGCCATCCTGAATCATTTACCACATCAATGGCAGCCTATTCATAATCACAGAAATGAAAAACTGTTAATAAATCATGCAGTATATTTTGCCAGACTTGATCAAAATTATCTAAAGGTAAAAACAGAGAAATCTTACAAGCTCCACAAACTCCATGAGATTTTTCTGTGGGTTTTTGCCACTGATTATTTCAAACAGTAGAATCCCATAACTGTAAACATCACTTTTCTTATTAAAGTTCAACGAAGACGCATACTCAGGATCAACATATCCGAATGTTCCCTTCACTTTAGCTGATTTCCCATTATTACTCTTCTCCTGTCTTGAAAGTCCAAAATCAGCAACCTGCACAAATTTGACAATATAGTAAAAACACATGGGGCAAAACATCCAAAAATTGAAGTTCATGGGGCAAAACGTCCAAACGCTACAAGTTCTATGGGGAAAATGGTACTTTTTCCGGGAAAAAAGAGAAGTAACTTACTCTTGCTCTCATGGAGGCATCCAACAATATATTAGCAGATTTTACGTCACGGTGGACAACAGGAGGCACAGCCTGTTGGTAAAAGGAATTAATTAGCTAAACACTTCATTTTTATCAGCAAATTTAACTTGTTGTGAAAAACTTTACCCCATAGTGAAGATATTCCAAACCTCTTGCCACGTCCAAAGCTATCCGAACCCTCAAATCCCAGCTCAAAGGCTTATACTTTTCACCTGCGCAATTCAAACATGATAATGCAAAATGTCAAAATGTGAGTTGAATTAATTTGAAGACAAAATTATGCTTGTTTTATAATAGATTTCTCTTTTCTTACTGTATAAACGGGTGGCAAGACTTCCATTGCTCATGAAAGCATAAACAAGCATATGCATTCCTTTTTCTGCCATATAGCCTACCAAGCTCACCAGATTCCTGTGGTGTAATCTTCCAAGCAACAAAACCTAGGAACAAAGTAACAAAAATATATATGCTTTCTAGTTTTTTGCTTTTGGAGTTTCATGTGTATTCATTAAAATAACATCAATTTGAACCATACAGGACTTGAAACCAAACACTATATCAGTTAAACATACAAAAAATTGCTTTGACCAATTCATATCAATAATTACCTCTGATAAGAACTCATTTGCCCCTTGCTTGGAATCAGTAGCAAGCACTTTAACAGCAACTGTTTGACCAGTTGCCATCTGAGCTTTGTAGACAGGACCAAATGCCCCTTGCCCTATATTTGTCGAAAAATTATACGTCACTTTCTGTAGCTCCCTACAAAACCAGATTATTATTGATATATTGATTAGTAAGAGTCTCAGGGTTTGAATGGAAAACCAAATTCTGATGTTCTAGAAGCTTATAACTTACTTGTAAGAGTACTTTGGTATGCCACAAGCGGTTCCAACGGATTTGCTCTTAAGCCCTTCTAACCATTGGGGCATGTTACTCCAATCAGATGTTCTAGAAGCTTCTTGAGGGTTGGAATCTGACATTATTGTGCTGGAATTTTCCCCGTTAAGCCGGATTGGGATTCTTTCTCCTCTTCCGGTAACACTTTCCTCGTCATTATTACCAGAATGTTTCTTAACTTTCTTTCGATACCAAATGCAGATCATAACAGATACTGCCCCAACGACACCAAAAACTAGTCCAATGATGATACCAAATATTAGTCCCAAAGTGATATCCTCCATCTCTCCTTAATTCAACCTGTAAAAAATTATGTAATTATGTAATTATCTGTTTTCCTTCGATACCTAAGGTTTTGAACATAAATTAAGGCAATCAAACCGAACCAACAAGAGACAATCATAATTAATCAAGTAAATATCACTATGTTTTGTCCAAAAAGCGAATCAACATGTAAATTAAGAATGCAATTGAAGAATAATGGGTTCCAAGAATGCTAGTAATTTTTTTTTGATCGATTTGCTCATAATTAATCAAGTAAATATCACTATGTTTTTTTTTTTGATTGATTGGGGTTTTCTCAGTTTCTTCGTACAGAAAACAGTGATACACATACACATGTATAATTCATAAAATAAATGTAATAACATATGTATGTATATCTAATTAAGTTTCTATGGAACAATGGTTGCAATATCAAAAAGAACATTTTTCATACCTTAAAAACGTGCGTTGACTGTTGATTTGATGTGACCTGTCTGGTGAAAAGAGCTATACCATTAACCAATATTATGGCGTCGGTCCAAGTTCAATGTAAGAGTTTAAAGCCTAAACTCCAAACCTCTTCGTCATTATGATTATTACAGTACTACTAAGATCTGTACTTTTTATCTGCCAAAAGAAAAAAAAATGGTGTCCTGGTTTTTTCTTAGTACTTTATAATGAAGGTATAATTAATAATACGCGTCTTTCATTTTATTATAGTCGATTAGAAGTGAAAAACTAAAGAAGAAATAGTAAAATGAAATTGGAAAGAAGAAATTCACTTTCCTTGTTTGGGTGATTATTGACTATTGAGGTCAAAACAAAATGGAAAGGACCAAAACTTTTTGCTTGATTCTTTGGCGCAATTGATTCTTGAAATCATGATAAGAATCAAATGATTGGTGATATTGTTACAGTAGGCAGAAGAGTTCGCGATTAAGTGAAACTTTGTTAATTACTTTGAAAACGAAACACAAATAATAAAAAGTTGATGCTTAATTAGGAATGACAATACTAGAATACGGAGCATAGAAAAATTAGGATGCTTAATTAATGAGGTCTATAAATTAGTTGGACGGTTTGATGGTAGTATTTTCAATCAATCCCAATTTTTTTGGCATTATTTCAATCAATCCCAATTTAACACGCCTAATTTTTTGATTAATTTCTTAGTTTTTTTTCTTAGTTAGGTACCGGCTCCTATGATAAGTTAGTTATCTATATCTATATTTATATATATATATATATATACTATATTAAAAAGTACGTTCAGCTGTAAAACTTTTGAATCGTCTATTATACCCTTATTTGTCAAATATATTTCTAAATTGCCATTGTTTAGGTTTTTATAGTTTTACTTAACTAAAAACTCTATTTTTATTTAATTAAATATAATATCTTTATAATTATTTTATTTTACTATTTTACTCAACTAAAAACTCAATTTTTATATAATTAAATCTAATATCCTTATAACTATTATATTTTACCATTTTACTATTTTAATTAAAAAAACTTGATATATTAGTTTTTTTTAAATATATTTCTTGAATGACATTGTTTAAACTTTTACAATTTTTTTTAAAAATAAACTTTTGCAATTGAAAACACTATTTTTATTTAATTGAATTCAATATTTTTATAATATTTTATTTTTTCCATTTTAATTTTAAAATTTTCAATTAAAATATAAACTAACAAAAGTATTATTATCAAGTTTAAAAGTTAAAATAAGTGTCTAATCATTAATTATTCATATTTTTTAAAACTAATTAAGTTAAAATTTTATTTAAAATTTGATTATAGTGATTGGTCTGTTTCTATTTTTGAAGCATGTTGGTATAACAAGAATTTAAAGTTTAAAAAATGAGAAGAAGAGTAACATACAATTATTTCCTTTGACTTATAAAGTTAGAGATGTCAATCGGGCGGGTTGGGTGGGTTTCGGGTTATCGTCACTTGGGTCCAGGTTTAATGAGTTAGATAATTTTCTCGGGTCATTCGGGTTATCGTTTATTTTTCTGATCAAATCGGGATCGATCGAATTGAACATGTTATTGGGTTCATGTCAAGTTTTGATAACTCTACTTATAATTAATGGATCACGTGCAACGCACGTGGGAGTGAATACTAGTGTAAATAAATGCAAATTGATAAATGATCAAATTTCATGCAATTCATATGAAAAAAATGGTATGTGATGAGGTGTTGTTTGGAATTCGACGGTTAACGGTTGATTGATCAAAAGTTAATGTAAGGATTAATGTTCAAATTGGGTCTAAACCTTTTCAAACTTGCTCAATTTGAGTTTAAACCTTTAAATAGGACCAAATTGGGTCTAAACGTTAGCAAATTGCACTAATTGGGTCTATTTTGGATGAAAATTTGAACAATTCCAACTTTCCGTAAAAAATATACCTAATTTGGTGCAATTTGCTAACGTTTAAGCTGAATTTGGTTATATTTAAAGATTTAGACTCAAATTGAGTAGGTTTGGAAATGTTTATGTCCAATTTGGATATTAGACCGTCAATGTAACTATGAAGGCTTTATACTATACAAAATCAATCAAAATGAATTAAGTGGTAACAACTTCTATATATATTGACTTTAACCAAAAAAAACTTTTTATATGTAGACACTAGATTCATTTTTGTCTCCCACATTTTAAATAGATATAAAAAAAATTGTTAAGCCGTTTAACCGTCAAAAAAAAAAAATTGTTAAGCCGTTTAAATTTAGGCAAATTATATAATACACCGGCGGTGAAGTTTAGAAAATTACACAAGCGGGTCCTAAAGGGTGACATGTGTCCCTTAGGGATTAGATTGAAATATTTAAAACTTAATTAATTCAAAAAAGGGACATGTGTTAACTTCACAAACCGCTTGTGGAGTCCAAAATTTACTCCGCCGGTGTATCATATAATCACCCATAAATTTAAAATTAATTTGTAAATTATCATCTCAAACTTATTTAGCCTATCATCGCCAAGCCCAATGATTAGATTCACCGGGGTTTCCTATTTGTCGAGACTCAGGTAAACAGCTCATAGCAGCCACGGGCCCACCGGGACAAGCCGACCATCAACATCCTAAAAAAAGATTTATCCTTTAGCCTCCAGCCCCCGTGGTCGATGGTTGCATTGTATATAGCCCAGGAGTGAAGAGAACTATTTTTTTTTATTTTTTTTGGTTAAATATATATATGAACTATTTTAAAATTTATAGAACTGTTTTAACGTTAATTAATTTGACGTTAATTAACTCTAATAAGACAAAATTTATAGAACTATTTTAAAAGAATTGCATAATTAGGTAGTGCAGAATTATATTATTTAATTTAATTAATGCATATTTAGGTATTGGAATCTAATGAATTATATATGTATATATATATTCTCCACTATCTTGAATTATTATTCTAATAAAGTATTAACTCAATGGTTATGTTACAATTTTATTAAAAACTTACCACAATAATGTCCTAGATAGTCTTACCTTATCTCTTATGAAAAAAGGGATTTTTTTTATATAAATCCTACTTCTTATAAGTTACTATAACTAAAACTAAATGTAAGAAAGATTGTAGACCAGACGTATTTAATAATTTTTTCCATATGAAAGTTTTAATTATTGTGTTCATCTATTGATCCAACACATCAAAACAAGTTCATAAATGTCGCCAAACTTGCGAGGAAACAGTGTTATTTTTGGCTCGTGAAATTGCCCTTAAATAAGGATTTCAAATTTAAAAAAAGTCAAACCGTTCACGTTTCACACACACATTAAACGATTGGATCACGAAGGTTTGGGTACGTTTTGAGGTTAAGCCGAGTGAGAGAGTAAAGGGAAAGCGATCGTTATATATTGATGATAATGAACATGGAAAATGAAATAAACCGTCTCTTAATGGGATGTGAATGAAATTCACGTGGAAAAATTGCCGAAACAACATTGGACCTACCAAAGTAAGAAAAAAAAGTATGAGTGGTTCTAAAGAAATGAACCAATAGATTCTGTAGTGCTTGCTGGGCTCCCTTTTGATGACGACATTTATAGTATCAACTACTCAAACACGTATGCTAGGAAAACATACCATATGCTAGTAGAGCTTATGGTGTCAACGATATATACCATGTGAGTATTCTGAATGAAATTTAAGTATTCTGAATGAAGAAAACAGGAGAGCTTCCTTTATTTGAAATCCGACACAACTCGACTTCAGATTAGTCAGGATCTAATGTGCTTACAAATACCATGAGGTTGGTACAAAATAAAAAGAAATCGGAAATTTCCTCATCATTTTAATAGGATGTTTTTTTTTTAATCTTTTGGTACCAATGAATTAAGGATTAAAACCAATCCCTTGATGTATTGTTATTTTTAGAAAGTGTTTTAATTAAGTGTTAGTATCCAAATTTTCTTTGTATCAAGGACAAAACGAACTTGATAAATTGAGCCGCCTTAGAGGCGGAGTTTGGTATTCGATTTTCCAGCACCATACGTTGTTTTTTAACTGACCAATAATTTGTCGAGACGTTATATTCCATGATGTGAAATGTACAAATATCCCCCATACTCGGTTTTTAAAGTAGTTTCTTATACGAGGTTGATAAGAAGACTAGACATTGATAATATATACTACATATTAATTTTATACACTCTGAAAAAGACTAACTATCCATTTCAACTTTCAACAAGGGAAGAGCTAATCGCCCCGTTTTGGTCATTTAATCACTTGGTTTTTTACTTCATCACCCTCAATTCACACTTGATGATTTTTGTTTGTTTTGGGACATTAAAGTAATCTGATATATATTTGGTTCATGCCCCCTGGATTATGCTATTTGTTAGTAGGTTTTAAATGAATTTAGGGATTCACACTTGATGCATTCATTTTGATGCTAATTAGTTTCCCATTTTTTTTTTCACTTGCTTATTTGAAATTTAAATTTTAACGTTTCGTTTCAGTTGCCCAATTCTACAAAAGTTTTTCAACCGTTGACTGATAATATTTTCTCTCTAGCATTGTATTGTTAATTTTATATAGTTGCACTATTCATTTGTACCCTAAATTCCAAGGAAATTTCTTGTGAGATCTACTTTTTCCAATAGTTATATCATATTTGTAACTCATATTAGTAATTACTAATTGAATTCATGATACCATGTATTAGTTTCAAATTTTTACGACTTCCTGAGAAATGCATAATGGTAACATTATTATTTTCTATAGTTTTGTCATATTACAAATATATGCACTGTAGGATTATTTGGTTCAAGACAATTAACTACTAATAGTAAAGGTTTCCAATGTGATTTTACAAAAAAAAAAAATGGTTTTTAATGTGATGCAAAGACTGAAAGACTTTTTGATGCATAGTGTCTCTTTTGATCTTTAGATTTAGAGAGCTTTTTTTTTTTGCCAAAAGATTTAGAGAGTTGAAAGTGTTTGCTTTTTTTTTTTTGAAAAACAAAAGTGTTTACTCAATTGAAGAATATCAAGTCCAGTAAGTTTTTTTAATGCTCAATAGTCTATCAATATTTCAATATTCAAGGGGTTTAATTTAGTATTTATAAATTACTTTTTCAAATCTGAGAAACCTAAAAATACATTTGCCCTCGGTACCCCCACCCTGTATCCGTCATGACTATAACAAAATGATTATATTGAAAAGACTCCGCAGCGCTAGCGCGGAGTAATCCTCTTGTAATAATTAATTATTTTGCTTTGTTGCATATGCCCTGACTGAGCTGCCTATAAATAGGGCATCAACTTTGGCAAATCAAGTCATCCAGCTTTTATCAACCCAAACACTAAGCCCAAAAAAAAACCTTTTTCTCCAAACTTTCCCAAGTGATCATCACCATGGATTACAATAACCAATTGCAAGCTGAGCAGCAAATAGTTCTTAGTAATTACCAACCGAATTCCGAAGCCTTTGGTGTCATACAACAAAGGCGATCTGCAAATTATAAGCCAAACATTTGGAAATATGATTTCCTACAGTCCCTTGGTAGCAAATATGATGTGAGAGATATATTAATTTTTCTCTTTTTCTCTTTTTAAATGAAGCATTACGTTTGACAATGTCAGTTTAAAGAAAAAGAATTAATTGTCACTGTAAAATTCAACACATATATTGTATAAGACTTCAAAAAGGGACTATGTATGAGTAAAAAGTAGGCTTATCTGAAAAAACAGAAGCCTAAAAATTGATGGTTCTGATTTTGAGACCTAATTAACTATGCTTCTTTTGCAGGGGGAAGAATACAAGAGAAGGGCTGACAATTTGAAACAGAGTGTCAAGGCCATGTTTGATGAAGCAGTGGAAGAATTAGCTAAACTGGAGCTGATTGACATGATCAGAAAACTTGGTCTGTCCCATCTCTTTGCAGAGGAAATGCAGCAAGCTTTGCAATCATTAGCTTCTTCGAGGAACGGGAAGAACAATGGTGAAATAGAAGAGCTCTACTTAACTGCTTTACGCTTCAGGCTCATGAGGCTGAATGGCTACAAGATTTCAGAAGGCATGAATCTAATACATAATTACCAGACTAAAGTCCCTTTTTGCCCCCTAAGCTTGTCTAAAATCGACATTTTGCCCCCTAAACTTGCAATTTTGGGACACATTAGTCCATCTCAAACGGTATAGCTGACGTGGCATTGCCACGTCAGACCAAAAATGCCATGTGGCGAGGCAACATCAGCAATATAGTTTGAGAGGGACTAAAATGGCTTCAAATTGCAAGTTCAAAGGGCAAAATGTCCAAAATTAAAGTTTAGGGTTAAGGGGAAAAAAAGGCTTTAAGTCATAATTACCATGTCTTTAATTTCCCTTTTCACTCTTTGGAATCCTATCTAATAATTAGTATCTCAAATGCTTAATTTGGTACAGATGTTTTCAATGGCTTCTTGGATGAGAAGGGTGCATTCTCAAAAAGCAAATGCAGAGAAATCAAAGGAGTGCTTGAACTTTTTCAAGCCTCATATCTAGCGTTTGAAGGAGAAAACATTCTAAATGAGGCAAAAACTTTTTCAACGGAAACTCTTAGGAATCTTAACTTTTCCACTTTGGGCAGCAACTTAGCCAAAGAAGTGGTCCATGCTTTGGAGCTTTCCACCCACTGGAGAGTACAGTGGTTTGATGTCAAATGGCACATCACCATGTATGAAAGTGAAAACAACAAAAACAAAGACAAAAACATTTTACTTGAACAGGCTAAACTCAACTTCAATGCAGTCCAAGCCACACTTCAGAAAGATCTAAGCGAAGTTTCCAGGTACTTACAAATTAACCATGAATTAATCAAATTAATAACCCATGAAAAGTAACTTTTTTCCTGTCAAAATATATAAATTCAGGTGGTGGAGAAATCTGGGGATAATGCAACATCTGGACTTCACAAGGGATAGACTGGCTGAAAGCTTCTTGTGTGCAGTGGGACTCGCTTATGAGCCTCAATATAGTTGTTTCAGAAAATGCCTCACTAAAATTACAACTATGATATTGATTATTGATGATGTCTATGATGTTTATGGCTCCCTTGAGGAGCTACAGCAATTCACCGACGCCGTTGATAGGTAAAAATCACATTTCTTTTGTGTTTCTAATGTCTCCATTGGCATGCACGTAGATAAGTAGGACCTTGTTTTCGTAAAGCATTTAGTTTTAACTTTTAACACACAAAACTCTTAAATTTCAGGTGGGATTTTAGCGAAATTCAACAACTCCCAGAGTGCATGAAAATATGCTTCCGAGCTCTATATGATATTACAAATGAAATTGCCTATGACATCCAAGAGCACAATGGCTGGATTAATGTTCAACCATTACTTCACCTGAGAAAAGCTGTATGTATATATACAAATTTACTAATAATATGCTTAATTTTTTTATCCATTAATTAGTTTTTGGATTTGTCTTGAAAAGTTCACATTATGTTGTTGATTTTGATCAGTGGGCAGGATTTTGTAAAGCACTATTTGTGGAAGCAAAGTGGTACAACGAAGGATACACACCTTCCCTTGAAGAGTATCTGAGCAATGCATTGATTTCGTCAGGAGGCATTGTGATTTCTGTCCACTCAATGCTTTCTGTGGGCCCGCATGATCAAATCTTAGAGGAAATGCTTAACTTCTTAGGCCAAAATGAAGATCTTGTTTATAATGTATCAATTATAATTCGACTCTGCAACGATTTGGGAACTTCAGTGGTAATTATGCTTAATTATAACCTTATTAATCCGTTCAAGTTACTTAGTTTCATTTTTTATAAAGAAAAATGATTAATTAAATCAATGAATTTGATCAAAAAGGCAGAGAAAGAGAGAGGGGATGCTCCATCGTCCATTTTATGTTACATGCGAGAAGTGAATGTTTCAGAGGAACAAGCTCAAGAACATATTAAGGACTTGATTACCAATACATGGAAGAAAATTAATGGCCAAAGCTTCAATATTTCTCAGTCACCTTCGCTGCAATCTTTCGTCAAAGTAACCACTAATATTGCACGCATGGTGCATTGCCTTTATCAGTTTGGAGATGGATTTGGCATTCAAGACAAGGAGACCCGAAGACACATCTTGTCTCTTCTAATTGAGCCCTACAAGCTTGATTAGATTGGATTCTATGAAAATCTTAATCCATAAATGAAGTAGAACTTGATGATAAATTGAAGCAGCCGCCTGAATAGGACGTTCATTTTGAGCCATGTGGATTAATGCACAGATCCCACGTATTTCACATGTTTTTTTTAGAAAAAAGGAGAATGTTGACGTTATTTGGAAGAGGAAATTGTCTCTTCTCTAGCTAATATAAGGAAACTGTTGAAAAACAGAAGTTGAAAAGATGTGATGTAAGAGTTGTTGAAAGATATGTACCTTATTATTAATGAAGATCATTCACTTTAGTTTTTCTTTGGTCTTTTCAATTCATCAATTCCGATCCATTTATATATATGCTTAGATTCTTTTACATTGACTTAATGTGTACTTTCTTTTTTACATTGACTTCATGTGTTCTAGAAAAATTTTCCTTCACTCAATGTATAGTACTCCAAAAATAAATAACACCCAAATTCTTGCATTAGTAAAAATTGCAAAAATAGAGTTATTTTTTCTTCTATTTTTTTTGAGTAGAAATAGTGATATTTGATTGATTAAAGATCAAAGTTACAAACGGTCGGAGGAAGTTCTCCATCCCAAACATAATCAGCATCAATACCATAGTTTAATTGGGCTAAATTATGAGTTAATACATTAGAAACACGCTTAACATGTGAGAAAGAATAGGAAATAAACAAAGAACTGAGACGGTGGATTTCATCAAGCAGACAGCCAAATTCCCAATTCGACATGTTACCTTTGTTGATCTCTTTAACAGTTACTAAACAATCTTTTTGAACTACCAATTGCTCAATATTTTTTTTTTCTAGTTGATTTAATTAAAATTTAGTAAATCTAATAATGGAATCTAAAATTTTCTTTAAGATCCTATCTTACTGCCAAGAAAGGAAAAAAAACTCTTTAAGATCGAGATTTTAATAATTCAATATATAATGGATTACCCTAGTAGTATATGTAATAATAATTTGTTAAGGAGTTAACCCAAAAAAAAACACAATTGAACAATTGAAATTGTTTATTATTTATTTATTAAAAATCATGGGTCCTAGTCCAGAGTAGGAGTTGGCCCAAAACAATTTTAGGCTTATATTAGGCCCAGGATTCGTTTTTTCTTAATGGAAAAGCCCAAAACGCCAGCCCTGATTTCATGTTTCAGTCTAAAACTCGACGCCCAGCAAATTAAAAAAAAGATGGATCCAAGAAAAAAAGAGATGGAGTTAAAGAAGAGAACCGAGAGTGAGAGAGTGCGGAAGAGCCATTAACCTTTGTAATTGGTATACTACGGAGAAAGAGAGGGCACGTGAGTTAGAGGCAACCCCCCACTCCAGAGCTTCTCCATTCTTCATTCTTTGTGTTCTTCTGAACATATTTTTCATTGCTTATTACTAGTAATTGATGTCAATAGAATTGTTGCATTGGGCACATCATTGAAAAGTCGAGATAAATTGACTTGAATTTTTTTTTTCATGAAATTTTTGCCACAATACTTAGAAAAAAAAATATAATTTAAGGTCAAAAAGATTAAAGGGCTTTTCACGCTTCTAATATCGTTTTTCATTTTTTTCTGAATTAATTTCTAATTAAATGGAAAGAAGATTCAGATGCTCGTAAAACAAATTCTTATATCCAATCCCGCGGAAATTTGGTTAGATGAATATAGATATTTCAAGGAGTCTTTCTGCCAAAAATCATTCAAAACTGAGTTGTGGCCATGAAAAACGTTTTTAGCCCAAGAACCGTGATAGTTAGTACAAAATTTCGGCTAAAAACTGATACGAATTTTATTATTTTTTTTGAATTTTTTGCCACAAAACTCAGAAAAAATATATAATTCAACACCAAAAATATTGACGGGCATTTCACATTTCTAATATCGCTTTTCCATTTTTTTCAGAAATAATTTCTAATTAAATAGAAACAAGATTCAAATGTTCGTAAAAACAAATCCTTATATACAATGTGACTGAAATTTGATTCAATGAATATATATATTACAAGGAGTCATGCAAAATTGAGCTGGCACTCCGAAACACGTTTTTAACCTAAAACCGTGATGGTTAGTACACGATGTCGGCTAAAAACTGACCCAGAAATTTTTTTCATGAAATTTTAGCCACAATACTCAGAAAAAATATATAAATCAACGTAAAAAAGATTGAAGGAATTTCACGCCTCTAATATCGTTTTTCATTATTTTGAATTAATTTCTAATTAAATGGAAACAAGACTAAGATGCTCATAAAATAAATCCTTATATCCAATCCGGCTGAGATTTGGTTAGATGAATATAGATATTTCAAGGAGTCTTTCTGCCAGAAATCATGCAAAACTGAGTCGGGGTCCCGAAACGCGTTTTTAGCCCAAAAACTATGATAATTAGTACACAATTTCGGCTAACAACAAATCTGAAATTTGTTTTTTTTTTTTTATGAATTTTTTACCACAATACTAAGAAAAATAATATAATTTACCGCCAAAAATATTAACGGGCTTTTCACGCTTCTAAAATCGTTTTTCCATTTTTCCGAATTAATTTCTAATTAACTAGAAACAAGATTCAGATGTTCGTAAAAACAAATCCTTATATACAATGTGGCTGAAATTTGGTTCAATGAATATATATATTTCAAGGAGTCATTGCGCCAGAAGTCATGCAAAATTGAGCCGGAACTCCGAACGTGTTTTTAACCCAAAACCTGTGATGGTTACTACACAATGTCGGCTAAAAACTGACCCGAAAATTTTGTTCATGAAATTTTTGTCACAATACTCAGAAAAAATAAATAATTCAACGTCAAAAAGATTGAAGGGCTTTTCACGCTTATAATATCGTTTTTCATTTTTTTAAAATTAATTTCTAATTAAATGGAAACAACATTCAGATGCTCGTAAAACAAATCATTATATCCAATCCGACTAAGATTTAGTTAGATGATATAGATATTTCAAGGAGTCTTTCTGCCAAAAATCATGCAAAACTGAGTCGGGGTCCCGAAACGCATTTTTAGCTCAAAAACTATGATGATTAGTACACAATTTCGGCTAAAAACTGTTCCGAAATTTTTTTTAATGAATTTTTGCCACAATACTAAGAAAAATAATATAATTAACCGCCAAAAATATTGACTAGCTTTTCACGCTTCTAAAACCGTTTTTCCAATTTCCGAATTAATTTCTAATTAACTAGAAACAATATTCAGATGTTCGTAAAAACAAATCCTTATATACAATGTAGCTGAAATTTGGTTCAATGAATATATCTATTTCAAGGAGTTAGTGCGTCAAAAATCATGCAAAATTGAGCCAGGACTCCGAAACGCATTTTTAACCTAAAAACCGTGATGGTTAGTACACAATGTCGGCTAAAAACTGACCCGAAAATTTTTTTTCCATGAAATTTTTGCCACAATACTCGGAAAAGATAAATAATTCAACGTAAAAAAGATTGAAAGGTTTTTCACGCTTCTAATATAGTTTTTCATTTTTTTAAAATTAATTTCTAATTAAATGGAATCAAGATTCGGATGCTCGTAAAACAAATCCTTATATCCAATCCGGTTGAGATTTAGTTAGATGAATATAGATATTTCAAGGAGTCTTTCTGCCAAAAATCATGCAAAACTGAGTCGGGGCCACGAAACGCGTTTTTAGCTCCAAAACTATGATGATTAGTACACAATTTCGGCTAAAAACTGTTCTGAAATTTTTTTTTATGAATTTTTTGCCACAATACTAAGAAAAATAATAAAATTCAATGCCAAAAATATAGACGGGCTTTTCACGCTTCTAATATCGTTTTCCCATTTTTTTCCGAATTAATTTCTAATTAAATAGAAACAATATTCAGATGTTCGTAAAAGCAAATCCTTATATACAATGTGGATGAAATTTGGTTCAATGAATATATATTTCAAGGAGTCATTGCGCCAGAAATCATGCAAAATTGAGCCGGAACTCCGAAACGTGTTTTAAACTAAAACCTGTGATGGTTAGTACACGATGTCGGCTAAAAACTGACCCGAAAATTTTGTTCATGAAATTTTTGCCACAATACTCAGAAAAAATAAATAATTCAACATCAAAAAGATTGAAGGGCATTTCACGCTTCTAATATCGTTTTTCATTTTTTTCCGAATTAATTTCTAATTAAATGGAAACAAGACTAAGGTGCTCATAAAACAAATCCTTATATCCAATCCGGCTGAGATTTGGTTATATGAATGTATATATTTTAAGGAGTCTTTCTGCCAAAAATCATGCGAAACTGAGTCGGGGCCCCGAAACGCGTTTTAGCCCAAAAACTGTGATGATTAGTACACAATTTCGGCTAAAAACTAATCCAAATTTTTTTTAAGAATTTTTTTGCCACAATACTAAGAAAAATAATAAAATTAACTGCCAAAAATATTGACGGGTTTTTCACGCTTCTAAAATCGTTTTTCCATTTTTCTGAATTAATTTCTAATTAACTAGAAACAAGATTCAAATGTTCGTAAAAACAAATCCTTATATACAATGTGGCTGAAATTTGATTCAATGAATATATCTATTTCAAGGAGTTAGTGCGCCAAGAATCATGCAAAATTGAGTCGGGACTCCGAAACGCATTTTTAACCCAAAAACCATGATGGTTAT
>AWWV01010859.1:0-15363 GCA_001974805.1 Corchorus capsularis
ATTTTTTTAAAAATTAATTTCTAATTAAATGGAAACAAGATTCAGATGCTCGTAAAACAAATCCTTATGTTCAATCCTACTGGGATTTAGTTAGATGAATATAGATATTTCAAGGAGTCTTTCAGCCAAAAACCTTGTAAAACTGAGTCGGGGCCCCGAAACGCGTTTTTAGCTCATAAACTATGATGATTAGTACACAATTTCGGTTAAAAACTGTTGCAAAAATTTTTTTAAGAATTTTTGCCACAATACTAAGAAAAATATTATAATTCATTGCCAAAAATATTGACGGGCTTTTCACGCTTCTAATAACGTTTTTCCATTTTTTTCGGAATTAATTTCTAATTAAATAGAAACAATATTCAACAAATCCTTATATACAATGTGGTTGAAATTTGGTTCAATGAATATATCTATTTCAAGGAGTCAGTGCGCCAAAAATCATGCAAAATTGAGCCGGGACTCCGAAACGCGTTTTTAACCCAAAACCCGTGATGGTTAGTACATGATTTCGGCTAAAAACTGACCCGAAGATCTTTTTCATGAAATTTTTGCCACAATACTCAGAAAAAATATATAATTCAACACCAAAAATATTGACGGGTATTTCACGTTTCTAATATCATTTTTCCATTTTTTTCCGAATTAATTTCTAATTAAATAGAAACAAGATTCAAATGTTTGTAAAAACAAATTCTTATATACAATGTGGCTGAAATTTGATTCAATGAATATGTATATATATATTTCAAGGAGTCAGTGCGACAAAAATCATGCAAAATTGAGCCGGGACTCCGAAACGCGTTTTTAACCCAAAACTCGTGATGGTTAGTACACGATGTCGGCTAAAAACTGACCCGAAAATTTTTTTCATGAAATTTTTACCACAATACTCGGAAAAAATATATAATTCAACGTCAAAAAGATTGAAGGGCTTTTCACGCTTCTAATATCATTTTTTATTTTTTTAAAATTAATTTCTAATTAAATGGAAACAAGATTCAGATGCTCGTAAAACATAACCTTATATTCAATCCGGCTGAGATTCAGTTAGATGAATATAGATATTTCATGGAGTCTTTCTGCCAAAATCATGCAAAACTGAGTCGGGACCCCGAAACGCGTTTTTAGCTCAAAAACTGTGATGATTAATACACAATTTCGGCTAAAAACTGTTCTGAAATTTTTTTTAATGAATTTTTGCCACAACACAAAGAAAAATAATATAATTCAATGCCAAAAATATTGGCAAGCTTTTCACGCTTCTAATATCGTTTTTTCCATTTTTTTCCGAATTAATTTTAATTAAATAGAAACAATATTCAGATGTTCGTAAAAACAAATCCTTATATAAAATGTGGCCGAAATTTGGTTCAATGAATACATATATATAAATCAAGGAGTTAGTGCGCCAAAAATCATCCAAAATTGAGTCGGGACTCCGAAACGCGTTTTTAACCCAAAACCCGTGGTGGTTAGTACACGATGCGGCTAAAAACTGACCCGAAATTTTTTTTCATGAAATTTTTGCCATGATACTCAGAAAAAATAAATAATTCAACATAAAAAAGATTGAAGGGCTTTTCACGCTTTTAATATCATTTTGTCATTTTTTTAAAATTAATTTCTAATTAAATGGAAACAAGATTCAGATGCTCGTAAAACAAATCCTTATATCCAATTCGATTGAGATTTAGTTAGATAAATATAGATATTTCAAGGAGTCTTTCTACCAAAAATCATGCAAAACTGAGTCGGGGCCCCGAAACGCGTTTTTAGCTCAAAAACTGTGATGATTAGTACACAATTTCGGCTAAAAACTGTTTCGAAATTTTTTTTATGAATTTGTTGCCACAATACTAAGAAAGATAATATAATTCAATGCCAAAAATATTGACGGGCTTTTCACGCTTCTAATATTGTTTTCCAATTTTTTTCCGAATTAATTTCTAATTAAATAGAAACAACATTTAGATGTTCGTAAAAACAAATCCTTATATTCAATGTGGCTGAAATTTGGTTCAATGAATATATATTTCAAGGAGTTCGTGTGCCAAAAATCATTCAAAATTGAGCCGGGACTCCGAAACGCGTTTTTACCCAAAACCCATGATGGTTAGTACACGATGCGGCTAAAAACTGACCAGAAAAATTTTTTTCACGAAATTTTTGCCACAATACTCAGAAAAAATAAATAATTGAATGTCAAAATATTGAAGGGAATTTGACGCATCTAATATCGTTTTTCATTTTTTTCCGAATTAATTTCTAATTAAATGGAAACAAGACTAAAATGCTCATAAAAGAAATCCTTATATCCAATCCGGCTGAGATTTGGTTATATGAATATAGATATTTCAAGGAGTGTTTCTGCCAAAAATAATGCAAAACTGAGTCGGGGCCCCGAAACGCGTTTTTAGCCCAAAAACTGTGATGATTAATACACAATTTCGGCTAAAAGCTGTTCTGAAATTTTTTATGGATTTTTGCCACAATACTAAGAAAAATAATATAATTCAATGCCAAGCTTCTAATATCGTTTTTCAATTTTTTCGAATTAATTTTAATTAATATCGTTTTTCAATTTTTTTCGAATTAATTTTAATTAAATAGAAACAATATTCAGATGTTCGTAAAAACAAATCCTTATATACAATGTGGCTGAAATTTGGTTCAATGAATATATATATTTCGAGGAGTCAGTGCGCCAAAAATCATGTAAACTTGAGCCGGGACTCCGAAATGCGTTTTTAACCCAAAAACCGTGATGTTTTATTACATGATGTCGACTAAAAACTGATCCGAAAATTTTTTTTCATGAAATTTTTGCCACAAAACTTAGAAATAATAAATAATCCAACGTAAAAAAGATTTAAGGGCTTTTCACGCTTCTAATATCGTTTTTCATTTTTTCCCGAATTAATTTCTAATTAAATGGAAACTTAGATGCTCGTAAAACAAATCTTTATATCCAATCTAAATGAGATTTGGTTAGATGAATATAGATATTTCAAGGAGTCTTTCAGCCAAAAATCATGCAAAACTGAGTCGGGGCCCCGAAACGCGTTTTTTACCCAAAAACTGTGATAATTAGTAAACAATATCGGCTGAAAACTGATCCGAAATTTTTTTCCTGAATTTTTTGCCACAATACTCAGAAAAAATATATAATTCAACTCCAAAAAAATTGACGGGCTTTTCACGTTTCTAATATTGTTTTTCCATTTTTCCGAATTAAGTTTTAATTAAATAGATAAAAGATTCAGATGCTCGTAAAAGCAATCCTTAATATATAATGTGGCTAAAATTTGGTTCAATGAATATATTTATTTCAAGGATTCAATGCGTGAAAATCATAAAAAATTGATCAGACACTTCGAAACGCGTTTTTAGCGCAAAAACCGTGATGGTTAGTACACGATATCTGCTAAAACATGACCCAAAAAATTTTGCCACAATACTTAGAAAAAATATATAATTCAACTCCAAAAAGATTGACGGGCTTTTCACGTTTTTAATATTGTTTTTCCATTTTTCCGAATTAATTTTTAATTAAATATAAACAAGATTCGGATGCTCACAAAAACAAATCCTTTTATACAATGTGGCTGAAATTCGGTTCAATGGATATAAATTTTTCAAGGAGCCAGTGCACCAAAAATCATGCAAAATTGAGCCGGGACTCCGAAACGTGTTTTTAGCCCTAAAAATGTGATGTTTAGTACACGATGTCGGCTAAAAACTAACCCGAAAATTGTTTTCCTGAAATTTTTGCTACAGTACTCAAAAAAATTATATAATTCAATGTCAAAAACATTGATAGGCTTTTCACGCTTCTAATATCGTTTTTCATTTTTTCCCGAATTAATTTCTAATTAAATGGAAACAAGATTCAGAAGCTTGTAAAACAAATCCTTATATCCAATCCGGCTGAGATTTGGTTAGATGAATATAGATATTTCAAGGAGTCTTTCTACCAAAAATCATGCAAAACTGAGTCGGGGCCCTGAAACGCGTCTTTAGCTCAAAAACTGTGATGGTACACGATTTCGGCTAAAAATTTATCCGAATTTTTTTTTTGATTTTTTTGCCAGAATACTCAGAAAAAATATATAAATCAATGCCAAAAAGATTGACGGGCTTTTCACACTTCTAATATTATTTTTCTATTTTTTCCAAATTAATTTCTAATTATATAGAAATAAGATTCAGCTGCCCGTAAAAACAAATCCTTATATACAATGTGGCTGAAATTTGGTTCAATGAATATATATATTTCAAGGTGTCAATGCGTTAAAAATCAAGCAAAATTTGGTTAGGACCCTGAAACACGTTTTTAACCCAAAAACCGTGATGGTATATTTTTCGTTTGACTTGTTGGAAAAGTTTACACGGAAACCTGTTACTGGTTTGTACCAATTATACTATTCTGATTTGGGATTATATATATTTTATATTTGGAGATTAAACTCAATTGTTATGTTACAAATTACTAAAACCTACCCCAATATAAATCCTATATATTAAGTCTTACTTATCTCTTATGAGAAAAAGGGATTTATCTTATATATCCTTCTTTACTTCTTAAAACTAAAACTAAATGTTTGCAGACCAGACGTATTTTAAAAAAAATTCGAAATGAAAATTTTAATTATTGTGTTCATCTATTGATCCAACACCATCAAAAGCTTTGAACCAATGCAAGTTCGTTAACGTCGCCATTCGCCAACGTTCGAGGAAACAGATCCATTCTATTTTTGGGTCGTGAAATTGCCCTTAAATAAGGACTTCAAATTTAGAAAGGTCAAAGAAAAGAGATACACGCATATGTTAACCGTTCACGGTTTATACACACACACGTAAAAACGAAAAAAAAAAAAACAAACGATTGGATCAAATTAAAGGTCTGGGTACGTTTTGACCTTAAGCCGAGTGAGAGAAAAGGGAACATGGAAAACGAAATAAACCGTCTCTTAATGGGATGGGAGTGCTGGCCAAAAAAATGGGAATGAGATTCACGTGGAAATGCCGAATTTAATTACAAACACTGGACCTACGAAAGTAAGAACAGTCGGAAATGATAAATCGTGAGTGGCTCCGAAAGAAATGAACCAATAGATTCTATAGTGCTGGGTTCCCTATAGATTACGACATTTCTAATGTCAACAACTCAAATACGAAACAACAAGTGGTTCAACACTTGTTTGAGATTTGTCAATATAAAAATTAATTGTTTTTTTTTCACTTGAGACCCTTAGAGGTCGAATCCTAGTTGGCCACTGGAATTAAGAGTCTAACACTCATCAGGCCAAATGCCCAATGATAATCATCGTTGGGAGAGATTTACCCCATATAGTGGGCCAAGGCTCCAACAAGGTTAAATTTGTAAATATATATAAAGCAACTCTTTTTTTTTTCTAATTAAAGATTTTTTTGCCAATTTTAGAAAGATTGTTAAGGGTTTTAAAATTACGGTATCTTTTGATTCAATAATTGATGTTAATAATTTCTACATTCAAAAGTAATGTAAAAAGGAAAAAAAAAAAAAAGCTTAATATATTGGAATACACATTGGTAGTACATAATTGAGAAAGGATTTTTTTCGTAATTGAGACCGAAGAGGATTACCAATAGTACTCATTGGATCGAACAGATAAAGGAGTTTGATGTCCTTTAAGTAAGTTCTAGGATTTGAGTATGTGAATGAAGAAAACAGATACTGAGAAAGCTTCCTTTATTTGAAATCCAATTTGATTCAACTTCAGACTTGTTATGAGTCAATGTAATTACCGAATATCACGAGATAAAAAAAAATTCATGATCATTTTGATAGGATGTTTTTATTCTTTTGGTACCAGTTAATTGAGGATATAATCATATAAACCACTCCCTTGATGTACTGATTTTTTAGAAAGTGTTTGATTAAGAGTAATTAATTAGTATCCAAATTTTCTTTGTATAAAGGTCGACAAAACGAACTTGCTGATAAAGCCTTCTTCGTAAAGGTGGAGTTTGGTATTCGATTTTCCAGCACCATACGTTTTTCTAAGTACTACTAACCAATAATTTCCCCAGACATTATATTCCGTGATGTGAAATGTACAAAATATCCCCCATACTCGGTTTTACAATAGTCTTCTTATACGAGCTCGTTGATAAGAAGACTAGACATTGACAATGCAATTACTTTGCCCTGGCTGAGCTGCAGCCTATAAATAGGGCATCAACTTTGGCAAATCAAGTCATCCAGCTTTTATCAACCCAAACACCATAAGCAAAAAACCTTTTTCTCCAAAATTTCCCAAGTGATCACCATGGATTACAGCAACCAATTGCAAGCTGAGCAACAAATAGTTCTTGGTTACCAACCAAATTCCGAAGCCTTTGGTGTCATACAACAAAGGCGATCTGCAAATTATAAGCCAAACATTTGGAAATATGATTTTCTACAGTCCCTTAGTAGCAAATATGATGTGAGATATAATTTAATTTTCTGTTTTCTCTTTTAACTAGCCAATGTTAGTTTAAAGAAAAAGATGTCAAAGTCAACATATAGTGTATAAAATTAATGTAGGCTTATCTAGAAAAACAGAAGCCTAAATAAACTAGAGCCGCTGAAAATGAAATAGCTGTGATTTTGAGACCTAATTAACTATGCTTCTTTTGCAGGGGAAAGAATACAGGAGAAGAGCTGAAAATTTGAGACAGAGTGTCAAGGCCATGTTTGATGAAGCAGGGGAAGAATTAGCTAAACTGGAGCTGATTGACATGATCAGAAAACTTGGTCTATCCCATCTCTTTGCAGAGGAAATGCGCAAGCTTTACAATCAGTAGCAGCTACAAGGAACGCGAAGAAGAATGGTGAAACAGAAGAGCTCTACTTAACTGCTTTACGCTTCAGGCTCATGAGGCTGCATGGCTACGAGGTTTCACAAGGCATGAATCTAGTACATATATTTTTTTTTTCTTTTGGGTTAAAATAATACATATTTCCATCTCTTAATAATTAAGTCTCTCAATGTTTAATTTGGTACAGATGTTTTCAATGGCTACTTGGATGAGAAGGGTACATTCTCAAAAACCAAATGCAGAGAAATCAAAGGAGTCCTTGAACTTTTTCAAGCCTCATATCTAGCTTTGGAAGGAGAAAACATTCTAAATGAGGCAAAAAAGTTCTCAACGGAAACTCTAAGGAATCTTAACTATTCCACTTTGGGCAGCAACTTAGCCAAAGAAGTGGTCCATGCTTTGGAGCTTTCAACCCACTGGAGAGTACAGTGGTTTGATGTCAAATGGCACATCACCATGTATGAAAGTGAAAACATCAAAAACATAGACAAAAACATTTTACTTGAACAGGCTAAACTCAACTTCAATGCGGTCCAAGCCACACTTCAGAAAGATCTAAGCCAAGTTTCCAGGTACTGACAAACTAATTAACCATGAATTCAAATCAATAATCCATGTCAAATTATATGCAGAGTGAAATTAACTTTTTCTGTCAAAATATATAAATTCAGGTGGTGGAGAAATCTGGGGATAATGCAACATCTGGACTTCACAAGGGATCGACTGGCTGAGAGCTTTTTGTGCGCAGTGGGGCTCGCTTATGAGCCTCAATATAGTTGTTTCAGAAAATGCCTCACTAAAATTACAACTATGATATTGATTATTGATGACGTCTATGATGTTTGTGGCTCCCTTGAGGAGCTACAGCAATTCACCGACGCCGTTGATAGGTAAAAATCACATTTCTTTTGTATTTCTAATGTCTCCATTGGCACGTAGATAAGTAGGGCCTTGTTTTCGTAAAGCATTTAGTTTTAACTTTTAACACACAAAACTCTGAAATTTCAGGTGGGATTTTAGCGAAATTCAACAACTCCCAGAGTGCATGAAAATATGCTTCCGAGCTCTATATGAGATTACGAATGAAATTGCCTATGACATCCAAGAGCACAATGGCTGGATTAATGTTCAACCATTACTTCACCTGAGAAAAGCTGTATGTATATATACAAATTTTTCATCCATTAGTTTTCGGACTTTTCTTGAAAAGTTCATATTTTAATTATGTTGTTGATTTTGATCAGTGGGCAGGATTTTGTAAAGCACTATTGGTGGAAGCAAAGTGGTACAACGAAGGATATACACCTTCCCTTGAAGAGTATCTGAGCAATGCATTGATTTCGTCAGGAGGCATTGTGATTTCTGTCCACTCATTGCTTTCTGTGGAACCGCATGATCAAATCTCAGAGGAAATGCTTAACTTCTTAGGCCAAAATGAAGATCTTGTTTATAATGTATCGATTATAATTCGACTCTGCAACGATTTGGGAACTTCAGTGGTAATGATGCTTAATTAACCTTATTAATCCGTTCAAGTTACTTAGTTTCATTTTTTATAAAGAAAAATGATTAATTAAATCAATGAATTTGATCAAACAGGCAGAGGAAGAGAGAGGGGATGCACCATCGTCCATTTTATGTTACATGCGAGAAGTGAATGTTTCAGAGGAACAAGCTCAAGAACATATTAAGGACTTGATTACCAATACATGGAAGAAAATTAATGGCCAAAGCTTCAATATTTCTCAGTCACCTTCGCTGCAATCTTTCGTCAAAGTAACCACTAATATTGCACGCATGGTGCATTGCCTTTATCAGTTTGGAGATGGATTTGGCATTCAAGACAAGGAGACCCGAAGACATATCTTGTCTCTTCTAATTGAGCCCTACAAGCTTGATTAGATTGGAGTTTACATTAATAAAAATCTTAATCTAAAAATGAAGCAGAATTTGAGATAAAAAGTGATGATAAATTGAAGCAGCCGACTCAAGAGGACATTAATTTTGTGCCATGTACTGTGTTGCACAGATTCCACGTATTTGATATTTCACTTTTTTTTTTTTTGAGGAAAAAGGAGAATGTTGACGTTATTTTGGAAGAGGAAATTGTCTCTTCTCTAACTAAGGCAACTGTGGAAAAACATCATTGTTGAGAAATATATATATATTACTATTAATGAAGGTTTTCACTTTTGCTTTCTCTTTGGTTTTTTTCAATCCATCAATTCCAAACCATTCATATACCTTGATTCTTTTACATTGACTTAGATTGTTCTTTCTTTGTTGATTGACAAAAAGGAAGTTGAAATTCTATAATCTCTAGAAAAAATCTCCTTCCCTCAATGTATAGTACTCCACAAATAAATATAACACCCAAATTCTTGCGTTAATAAAAATTGCAAAGATAAAATTCAAATTTTCTTCTAGTTGATTGATTTAAATAAAAAAAGTTTCATTAAATCTTATAACTGAATTAAAAATTTTCATTAAGATAGAGATTTTAATAATTCAATATATAATAATGGATTACTAGTTCAGATTAAGACTTGACCCAAAATGATTAAATTCCTTTTGGGTCAAAGACGAGCTCAATATAATTTTTTTTTGGTGAGAAGTAAATGAAATACAATTATGACGAGCCCACAAAATATCACTACTACTACTACTATGAAATAGTAAATGAAACAGGCATATATATAAATTGCTAGTTTCTTTGAGTCTATTACTTTTGTGCATGTAAAGAGAGAGGCTAATGTTTGTGCCCATAGGTTAGCACAGTTTGCAGTTTTGAATGTTGCTACCTGTGTGCGGTACGGGTCTTTGCCACCCGATGTTTGTAATCTCAATCTTTGATTGAATGAAAGTTCATTAGATTATTTGCTAAAAAAAAATAAATTCTAAAGATGAGTCCAATATTAAAATTTAAAAAAAAAATACTACACTATGATAAATAAGCTTATATTATGTGCTGCCTTCAACACGTATATACCATTCCGATTAAGATCGAGTGTGATATTATATAGATTAGGACTAGAGTGCAGGATTAATCAAATCATTTGCTGTCCACACTCCCTTCAAAGGAACCTCAATCCAAGCTTTTGCATCTCTTGCCGTCTCAAGCCAATTACGGTAATGTTGACTATTGGATGACGAGGTGCTACTGACAAGCCAATTAGGAACCTCAGTCCAAGTTTCTGCATGACTATTGGATGATGAGGTGCTAGGGCCATAACGCAATACCTTTCCATTGCAAATAAGCACGTGGTTTGTTAACTCACTTAATTCCCCTACTGCCGGATAAGAGAAAGATGTGCATCCAAGGAATAACACATGGTTTTTCAAATTAATTTCTTGAACCCAACACTTCTCCGAGAAATCAAATTTGAGGAGTTTCGAATTGTCAGCAATATCACCCATCACCATCAGGTGGAGGTCTCCATCAGACACAATGAGTTTAGATGTGGATCTAAAATCGGGCGGCCACTCTAGGGTTAGGGTAGTCCACTCTCCAAGTCCAACATTAAAGGCACCCAATTGACCCTCTAAGAATAAACAAAAGAAATTTCCATTCCCATAGGCACAGGCTGCATCAATTGGAATAAGATGACTATACAAACCACTACTGAACTCAAAAGTCTTCCATGATATGTCCCCTGGAGAACATATGTTGACGAAGACTTTCCGTTCCTTAATATTATGATTACAATCCAAAGCAAAGACGACACATTTGGGGAAGTAACATCCAATCTAAACATTGCCACACGTATAAGACCAATATCATATTTTAGTTCTGGGAGCTTAATCACCTCTCGGGTAAACGGACAGTACAAAAACAAGACATATTCAGAATGATAATGATGCTCAAATAGAAGCCACCCATTCGAAGAAGCACAAGCCGTTGCATAGAAAAAAAACTCATACTGAGCTTTCCCTCTGAGTCCAACAGCTCGATCAACAGAATATTCTTTCCTAACAGGAGGGTCAGTCAGCTTGCACTGACCGTCATCACTATATTCTGGAGGCAGGCACCAAGAACAAGTCATCGCCCATGGGTATTTATCCACGGTGGGTATGATCTGACGACTTAGAACCGACCAATCCTTGCATACTCTTCTTATACGGACTCGATCTATAAATCGCAAACTGCCAAATATTTTTCCAACGATGTCAAGGGGCAGATCAGAATAACTCCGCACCTCCTGCATCTGTTCTACTACTTGCGTCTCTCTCTCTTCTGAATTTGGGTTGCCCTTTGCTTTTTCGGTCTGATTGAGATCTCGTCTCTTGACACTTTCGTTCTGCATAGTGCTGACGATTCAAGATTATAAATATTAGCCTGAGGGTTTCTTCTTCTTCGACTTTCTCTATTTCTTTCGCCTCCAAAATTCCTAAACCCTAACCTATCCTTTGCAGCGTCTCTCACAGTTTTCACTTTTCATATAGGATTCCTTCCCTACCTCCAATACTACGCTATTTATCTTTGGATTTTTAAAACGGGCCGGACCTCACCTCATTGGGCAAACGGGTGCTATAATAGAATAGGCTTATAGTTCCTTCTGGGTCAATGACCAGAAGATCAATATATAATATATATAATATATAATAAAATAATACTACTACCATTATTATGAAATAGCAAATGAAACAGGCATATAATTCCTTTTGGATTAAAGATGAGCCTAATATTCACAAGAGATCGACTGGCTAAAAGCTTCTTGTGCGCAGTGGGACTCGCTTATGAGCCTCAATATAGTTGTTTCAGAAAATGCCTCACTAAAATTACAACTATGATATTGATTATTGATGACGTCTATGATGTTTATGGCTCCCTTGAAGAGCTACAGCAATTCACCGTAGTACTCCCTCCGTCTCATATTATCTGTCCACTTCTATTAGGGAAAAAGTGGACAGATAATATGAGACGAAGGTAGTATATTATAAGCAGCGCCCCCTATTTTCGTAAAGCATTTAGTTTTGACTTCATAAATTTCAGGTGGGATTTTAGCGAAATTCAGTAACTCCCATAGTGCATGAAAATATATATGCTTGATCCGAGCTTTATATGATATCACCAATGAAATTGCTTATGTAATTCAAGAGACCTGAGAAAAGCTGTATGTATATATACAAATTTACTAACAATATATGCTTAATTAACTTAAGATTGTTCTTTCTTTGTTGATTGACAAAAAGGAAGTTGAAATTCTATAATCTCTAGAAAAAATCTCCTTCCCTCAATGTATAGCTCCACAAATAAATAACACCCAAATTCTTGCGTTAGTAAAAATTGCAAATATAAAGTTTAACTTTTCTTCTAGTTGTTGTTTAAATAAAAAAAAAGTTTCATTAAATCTTATAACTTAATTAAAAAATTTCATTAAGATCGAGATTTTTTTTTTGGGTTAAATTAAGATCGAGATTTTATTAATGATTCAATATATAATGGATTATTATTTATGTAGTATATATGAATACTAATTTGTTAAGGAGTTAAACACAATTTGACCAATTGAGATTGTTTATTAGTTATTTACTATTATTTTTCATTTTATTATGTATTACTAATCATGGGTCCTAGACGCCTAGTTCAGAGTAAAACTTGGCCCAAAATGATTCAATTCCTTTTGGGTCAAAGAAGAGCCCAATATAATTTTTTTTTGGCGTAAAGTAAATGAAATACAACTACGACGAGCCCAATATAATATAATATAAAAATACTATTACTACTATGAAATAGTAAATGAAACAAGCATATAATTTCTTTTTTGATAGAACAGGCATATAATTTCTAAAATTTCTAAAGATGAGCCCAATATTAAAATTAAAAAAAAAAAACTACACTATTCTTCAAAAAAAAAAAAAAACTACACACTATGATAAATAAACTTATATTATCTGCTGTTTTCAACACGTACCATTCCCATTAAGATCGACTATTATATAGATGATGACTAAAGTGCAGCATTAATCAAATCATTTGCTGTCCAAACTCCTCTCAAAGGAACCTCAATCCAAGCTTTTGCACCTCTTGCCGTCAAAAGCCAATTACGGTACTCAATCCAAGCTTTCGCATCTCTTGCCGTCTCAAGCCAATTACGGTACTGTTTACTATCGGGTGAAGAGGTGCTACGGCCAAGCCAATTACCATCCCACAAAGGAACCTCAGTCCAAGCTTCTGCATAACTATTGGATGATGAGGTGCTACGGCCATAACGCAATACCTTTTTATCGCAAGTAAGCACGTGGTTTGCTAACTCACTTATTTCCCCTACTGCTGGACAAGAGAAAGATGTGCATCCAAGGAATAACACAGGGTTTTTCAAATTGATTTCTTTGATCCAACACTTCTCCGAGAAATCAAACTTGAGGAGTTTCGGTTGGTCACCCATCAGCATCAGCAGGAGGTCTTCATCACACACAATGAGTTTAGATCTGGTATCGAAACCGGGCAGCCACTCCACGGTTAGGGTAGTCCACTCTCCAAGTCCAACATTGAAGGCACCCAATTCACCGTTTGAGAATAAACAATAGAAATTTCCATTACCACAGGCATAGGCTGCATCAAGTGGATAAAGTTGCCTATGCAAACCACTACTTAACTCAAAAGTCTTCCATGATATGTTCCCTGGAGAACATATGTTGACGACGACTTTCTGTTCCGGTATATAATTACAATCCAAAGCAAAGATGACACACTTTGGGGAAGTAGCATCCAATCTAAACGTTGTCACCCGTTTATGACCACGGATATATTTCAGTTCTGGGAGCTTAATCACCTCCCGGGTAAACGGACAATACAAAAACAAGACAGATTCAGAATGATAATGCTCAAATAGAAGCCACCCATTCGAAGAAGCACGAGCCGTTGAATAGCAAAAATACTCATACTGAGCTTCCTCTCTGACTCCAACAGCCCGATCAATAGAATATTCTTTCCTAACAGGAGGGTCAGTCAGCTTGCACCGACCGCCATTACAATAGTCTGGAGGCAGTGACCAGAAACAAGTCATCGCCCATGGGTATTTATCAACGGTGGCAGGTACCTGACGACTTAGAACCGACCAAACCTTGCAAACTCTTCTTATTCGGACTAGATCTATCGATCGCAAACGCCCAATTATATTTTCAACGATTTCAAGGGGAAGATCAGAATAACTCCGCACCTCCTGCATCTGTTCTACTACTAGCGCCTCTCTCCCTTCGGAATTTGGGTTGCGCTTTGCTTTTTTGGTCTGATTGAGATCTCGTCTCTTGACCCTTTCGTTCTGCATAGTGCTGACGATTCAAGATTAAAAGTATTAGCCTGAGGGTTTCTTCTTCTTCGTCTTTCTCTATTTCTTTCGCCTCCAAAATTCCTAAATCCTAACCTATCCTTTACAGCGTCTCACAGTTTCCATATATATAGGAATCCTTCCCTAACTCCAATATTTACTAGGATATTTGTCTTTGGTTTTTTAACGGGCCGGACCTCACCTCATTGGGCAAATGATGCTATAATAGAATAGGCTTATAATTCCTTCTGGGTCAAAACCAGCCCAATATGATACTACTACCATTAATTTTTTATTTATTTATTTTTTTTTTGAGAAAATTACTACTACCATTATTATGAAATAGCAAATGAAACAGGCATATTCTGGGGGAAAAAAACAGAAATATAATTCCTTTTGGGTTAAAGATGAGCCTAATATTAAAAAATATAGAAAAAAAAAAAAACTCCACTATGAAATAGCAAATGAAGATACCATCCAAAGTAACAATCTGATTCGGTTCAAAAAAAAATTAACAATCTGATTTACATTACATTATAGTCAGTCCAAAGCCGATGTTCCATGAATATAAGCATTTCACCGCTACAACCACTATTTTCAAATATGTTATGCAAAAAGTCACATTTCATTTTTTTTTTTCTTTATGAGAATTGAGAAAGTCAAGTTCAACAACTGCATTGAGCAGCTGAAATTGAGATTAACATTAAAATGAATAAAAATACTGTAAAATTGGTTTGTCACCCAAGAAAAAAAAGGCATTTCCTCTATGATTTCTAAATGCTTCCCCCCAAATCTTTATCAATTATGGATCATGACAATTTCTTCGATTTTATGCCCAACAAAAAATCTGGGTCAACTTCCTTCACCTTCTTTTTTAGTGGGTTCCAGCCTCCACTAAGGACTAACTTTTTAGTTTTTTTTTTTTTTTTTTCCCTTCTTCGGGTTCAATGGAAACTGGCGCCACGAGTAACGGAAAATAGCCAAAACTCTCGAAAATCTTTGTTTACTGACTTTATTAGTCAATAAGAATGAATTTATAAATGGGGAAAAAAAGAAAAAAAAAATCATTGAAGAACGTGCATCATAGAAAGTATAACATTGTTTTCAAGCTCGAGTTCTTATTTTTCAGCTTGCTTTCTATTTCACGATTTCAACTCTTTTTTGTTTTTTTTCTTTTTGGAAATTTCTCAATTATTATTATGAATATGTTAATGATAATGAAATAATTGAGATTAAAAAAAAA
>AWWV01010860.1:0-14813 GCA_001974805.1 Corchorus capsularis
TATATATATATATATATATATATGAAAGCAATAGCAAAATTAGCAACTCTTTAGAAATGTTCAAAAATGTTTTAAAAATGCCTCGTTGCTTCTGATTCCCTATCTACTCTCTTCTCTTTACTAACAAACCCTTTTGTCTCTTATTTCCTCAAATTGTCCATTGACCAACCAACAACATCAACTACAGTTTCTTCTTACAAACCAAAAGCAACTCATAGTCTTACTTTACTGTGTTTCTTCTTCCCCATTCCCTTATGTCCTTCTTTATTCTCCATTTTTGGCTCATCCAAAAAAGTCCATACCTTTTTGGAACAGAACATAATTCCTTTTAACTAAGCTCCATAAATCTGTTTTACTCAAAGTTGGGTTTTCAGTTTTGACTTTTAACAATGCAAGTCTGCTGTGATCTTCAAGTGGATGTCAATGGTGAAGAGGTTTTCATGGTAGACAAGGTACTTTAGTTTCACTTCACTTCACTTCAGCTTAATCCAAGTACTATGTATTAATTACATGTTGTTTTCAATTTCCGTCGGCATGGTTTCAGTCAATTATGGTCAATGTGTTTACACTTTATCTACTCAATTTCCATGTGTCTTTTCTGATTCTTCTGGTTTCGACCATCGTCTTAATTTCACCCAAGGATCTTGGCCCCCTGCAATTAATACACAAGGAACTGGACCACTGTTAAATTAATTGTAGACAGCAACTTCGCACCACAATTTCCTATGAATGCAAAGATTATATTTAATTAATTTTCCTTTCTACAGCTTCAATTATTATTCGGTTGAGTTGGTAACCGCCTGGGGTTTTTGGTTAAAAATAATGAATTAAATGTGATGAAAAAAAAAATTCTGCTACAATTCCATAAATTTTTATTTGTTTGATGCAGAGAACTCTTGCATCCTTCTCCGGAAAATTCAGAAAATTGTTTGAAAATATGATGGATGATGATGATACCAGAAATCTGAAAGTGGTATTTCATGATTTCCCAGGAGGAGCAGAGGGTTTTGAGCTGGTGGCAAGGTTTTGCTATAACAATGGAAGAACAGAGATAACTCCAGCGAACGTCGTCGTTCTGAATTGTGCTGCAAAATTTATGGAGATGGAGATTGAGAGTGATGATGGTTCCAGGCCAAGTTTGGTAAACCAAACTAAAAAGTCTCTCGATGGGATCAGTTTCTGGACTTGGTCTGAACTTCTTGTAGCTTTAAAAGAGTGCCAGGATTTACTTTCTGTTTCAAATTCTTCATTAATTCTTGACAAAGTCCTCGATTGTGTTATTTCAAGGCTTGCTTTTGCTTCCCCCATTTTAGCAAGTCCATATCCGTACACATCTTCTTCAGAAAACTCAAGTTTCCAGTGTTCTTGTGATACAAGGAGCAGCAGCTATAGTATGAGAAGCAATTTCTCTCAAAATTCTTGGTGGTTTGAGGATCTTCTGTTTTTGAACATTGATTTGATTGAAAAGGTAATTAAATTGATGATAAGTCAGAATTTCGATCATGTTATGATAAGTAAGTTCCTCTTCTGTTACCAAAGATCGAGATTTCTTACTGCTACCCAAACTGAGAAGTGCAAAATTACAGAGGTCATAATCAATCTGCTTTCTTTGCTTGATAGGAGCTCCCTTTCTTGCAAGCTTTTATTCGATATGTTTCGAGTGGCTTCAAGTTTGAAAATAAGCAAATATTGCAAATCCATTTTGGAAAATCTTATTGGTTCACTATTGGATCAAGCCACTATAGATTTTCTGCTTGTTAAATCCCCATATAGGAAAGATTATGTTTATGATGTGAATCTGGTTTTGAGGCTGGTAAAAGCATTTTGCAATGAAGCAAGTTTTGGCTCATCATCACCAATGAGATTAAGAAAAATTGCCATTTTACTTGATTCATACCTTGTGGAAGTAGCAGCAGATTCCCATCTCAACCCTTCAAAGTTTGCAGAATTGGTCATGCTTCTGCCAGATTCTGCAAGAGAATCCCATGATAGGCTTTTTCAAGCCATAGAGATTTATTTAGAGGTATTTTTCAGAAACTTGTTGATTTTTCATTACATTTTCTATCTGTTGAATAGGGTTTAATAAGTGATGAAATTTTCTGAACAGGTTCATTGGGGATTACTTGAAGCAGAGAAAATGAGAATTTGTAGTGCACTTAACTATGCAAAGCTCTCAACAGATGGATTGAGACAATTAGCTCGGAATTCTAAATTCCCATCAAGAATAGCAATTCAAGCTTTCATAAATCAGCAATCAAAGCTTGAGAATTTACTTGATGAAGGAAAAAAATATAGTGGTTCCCTCTCTTCCGAAGAAAGCATCAATGAGAAGGAAAACTCTGATCAAATCCTTCTGTATTCAAAGAGAGTCCACCTTCCCAATAAAGCCGAGCAATTTGATGTACAACTTCAAGGAATGCAATTCAGAGTAACAGAATTGGAGAAGTTCTGTGGGATAATGCAGAGTCAGATTGGAACTATACCAAGAACAAGATTATCCAGCCTTGGTAATAATGCCAGATTCTTACCAAAACTCTGTTCTTAAAACATCTTTATGGTTTTTTTTTCCCGGTTACATAGCCTTTGTATAGTTTGAATTGAAGCTAAATTAATGTACATGTAAAATTTTATTTTTTTTTGGTTCAAAATTTTGTAAAGAATTAAGTATTCAATTGATTGGGATTTGGGGAACTGGTTTGATGTCTTTAACATTGTAATCTAGATTTGCTTGCTGTCAGAACTCTGTTCTTTCGACATGATTCAAAGAAAGTTCAAGTTCCAAACTGATGACCAACAATAGTACTGGTTTGTTGAATTGTCAATGCAAAGCTTTTACAAAATTCTAAATTCTAACTACTTTGATTGAAGCTGAATTGTCCTGGTTATCAAGCTGACTTATTAAGCTCCTACTAGAACAGAAGTCAGAATAAGCTGGTAGTATTAGACTATGGAGACAAGATAAAATGACAAGAAGACTTTCAAAACAGGTTAGGAAAATCAAAGACAAAATAACCCACACGAGAGAGAGAATTAAGAAAGAAAATTAATGGATGTTTGTTTCAAAGGAATATTTATCTGTAATGTTAGTGTTTTCCTGCCAAGTGCAAAGGAAGGCAGTCTGCGAACTATGCGGCGAAGAGCACGCGTGAGGTTGCGGGGCTCATTACAGGGAATGCTAATTTTAGTAGCCCCATAATGTTTTTTAAGACAACCTTTTTTTTGGGGTTTTTTTTTTAAAAAATTTGATTAGAGTGGAAAACTTTTGCACATTAACCTTTGAGGGTTTCAAGTTTCAATAATATGGGTTCTCTCTTTATCTTGGAGAATGAGATATAGGAGTAGTAAGCAATGAACTAGTAATGATTAAGAATGAATGAAGAGATAAAAGTTGGGACGAAATTGATGTCACTCCCAAGGGGAAAACAATTGTCATGTTTGCTTTGGAAAGTGCAGCAATTTAATGGCATCATCATGGTTAAGTGTGAGCCATAAATGAGCTAGGGGTTGGACCAAGGACCAATATCTGTCCGATTCTAAAACTCTTATCCGTTAGGTAGGCCGTTCGGCCCGTTTTGTGACACCCAAATGGGCCGAGCGGCCTAATTGGAGGCTTGAGTGTTTTTTTTTTCTTTTTTTTCCACTGACCAATTGTCCCACAATTAAGCACTATATAAAAAAATGAGTACGTACTTGATGAAGCAGGAGCTTTCAGTTACCGGATGCTACATGAATGAATGACAAATCTTGATCATCATCAAGCCAATATTGTTGCCTATTGCCTTCACAGAAATAGCAAAAATCAATTTCAGCCATTGTTCAGTCCATCATCTATCAGAAGGATCGAGATTCCCAGCATTATTATGGAGTAAGTAACAAAATTGCAAAGCTGCAGGGTGTTAATTGTCAGAGAAATGGGTGGTAAAATGTCACACAGCAGCAAAACAACAAGGGGAGGCATTTGACATGTGTTTGAAACTCTTTTAATTCTTGTCCAGATTGAATTTTTTTTTGTTTTTACCCTCAAAGACCCAAGCTTGTCAGAGCAAAGGGTTGAGCTTGTTACATTATTGATGACATTTTTTTACGTTCGTTGGACCCAGGGGCGGAAATAATTGCAGAAGCTAATATAAACAGATTTTAACTCCTTAATTAAGAATATAGTTGTTGATTTTAAGTTCAAATCAATCCTGGAATAATTGCAGGAACGGTCGAGATGGATCCTATATATATGTCAATCTCTACATGAAAGAAAATCCGGATATTTGGGTCCAAAGTTGCAAGAAAACATGTTATGCAAATGCTTTCTGAGTACACATGGAAGCGTTTTGAACCATCAATTTTTCTCTCAGAAATCAGTTTTCACCATGTTTCAATTTAAGGCTTGTCCAAGTGAATGCTATATATTTGGAAGTATTTCCTTATTAAGATTTCAAGCCATATATATAGAGACTCCAACTTTTTCTTTTTTAAGAAAAGATTGTAATTTTCATTTATGAAAATGAAATTACAAAATAATACTCATACTTACAATAAATTGAGAAGAATGCTTCTGTTTTAAATTTAGATCTAGGTCTTACTCCTTGATCAGGTGAGTCGTCTTGATGATTGTGCGGAGTCTCGAACTTTCTTCGTAAATCTTTCGCATGTCCACCACTCCATCGCTTTTGCTTCTCGGTGAATCCAAGAAAAAGCTTTCAACAGCGATAAAAAAATGGCTAATTCAAGGATCATCAGCACCCAACCTTTGACCAAAAAGAAAAACCATTCCGACAAGGCAAACTATTTTCAATCTATTGCAAATTAAAAACTGGACAAAAGTCAGACTCAGAGTCAAACTAACTGACTCAAACAAACTAAACTGAACTGACTAAACCCAACAGATCAATAGATCTGGAAACTTTATTCTAAAATAAAAGTAAAGGATCATGCTCCTCCTCCCCCTTGACAAAAGAGTCAGGAGGAGGAGGCAACAAAATTTTGAAGGGAGAAAGCTGAGAGAGAGGAGGGTGTGGAGCGGCTAGGGTTTTGTTTTCAATTTTATAGAGACTCCAACTTGGGAATGTATTCCTCAAGGAGAAAAATCATCAGTCCAACATAAAGGAATAAGATTATCGTTTGAAGTTTGAACATTCAAAGATATAATTTCCGAAAAGTCTTTTAAGGTTTAAAAAAAAAAACAATTGTTCTTGCTTTTCGGCCATTAAATAAGTCCACAAAATTAAAATTAAAATTAAAATTAAAATAAATGGCAAAAAGGCAAAGATAAAATGTGCCTAATAATGCCAATATGCCATCATATTCATGGATTTTTTTTTTTTCTCATCTTTCAAATTTTTTTCCAGGTAATGCCTAATTAATTTGGACCCCCTTTCTGCTGCTTTCATTTTTGCTTAATAGAATCTCTCCGACCACATGATCTATCTAGCATTATGTGAATTAAGATTGAGAATGACTTGACAGTGAAGACCCCATAGCAAAAAGAAGAAGAAGAAGAAAAAGACCCAACACTAGAGTCACAAACGCATGTTTCCCCACTTAAGGGAGAATTAAAAGTTAAAACTACTCCTTATTTTTTCCCCTTAAAAAAAAAACTACTCCTTTATTTATTTCAGGCGGACACAGGAGGGCCATTGTTGCCTTCAAACTCAGATTTTTGCAGAGGTGAATTCCAATGTCTAGCCATTTTGGCTAGTGCTTCCTTTTTTTCTTTTTTTGGCCAAAGCTAGTACTTCCTTTACTTGAATTTATATATACATAATTCTGCACTTATTGTTATCAATAAAATTTATCCTTGTATAAATAATTTGCTTTTTTCGTAAAACCCATTGATTTTTATTTGGGTGGAACCATTGATTTTTATCATATAACATATAAATAGAAATTTTTATTTTGATTGGACATGCTTAGATGCAATTATTAATGCAACATTTGAATCGATGGTCCTCCAAGCCCCAAAATAAAATATCTTTTGTTCTTTAGACCAAATTAAACCAACGTATTGAGTTTGATCCGGGTAAGGTTGAATTGAATCCGGTTATGCCGACATAATATTAATATTGATAGACCAAATTCGCATATAATTTAAACCTAAGATTTCCACGTCCACATATATAGTAATATAATATACTACCTCTAGCTAGTTTTATAAGCTTATACAAACTTTAAATCCGATAGAATTCCAACCACATCAAACAGTAATCTCCGCTTCAATTTATACATTCCGCTCAATTATTGATTTCATAATATCTTTCTTTTTCGTAATAATTTCATATACTTGTATCTATTTGGAGTCCAAACCAAAGTGCCCTTTGACATCTCGTTCCTTAATCAACCTTTAGTTTTGTCTTTCCTTTCTGACCCGATTGGTTATATATATATATATATAACCAGATTATAGCTAGAATAAACCAATCAATTAAATTTATGAGTCATCTTATGAAACTCATTTAGTTTAGTTTAGTTATTTCTGGCACATCAACTCTGATGTGCATGGTATCTCATAATAACATGCAAAAGTTTTTTTTTTTAATTTTTACATGCAAAAGTTTAGCAACAAAATTAAAATGTGTTCTTAATTAATCTTCTGTCAGCGCTTGAGCTTAATTGAAGTTCATCAAGTGAGCTAATTATAAGAAAACAGTTTTCTTTATAACTTGTTTGTTCGCGTCAGATGTTGTGAATTGATGCAAATTGATTTTCTTTGTAACTTGTTCTTTAGAAATGCATGTTGTCTGTTGTCAAGTATTTTTGCTCTGTAATTTCAAGAATGCATAGTGAGATTCCGTTACTATCCAATATATTGTTGGCAGATGAATACAGAATATGTCACAAGGGTACGGACTTTTTTTGTGTTGGATGTTTAATTTGATTTTGTGCCATGCTAGCTAGATGCATGCTGCCAAGTGCCAACATGTAGGTCGAAATTGAATTATTGAACCTGATCCCATTTTGTGTTTTTGTGATGGAAACAATTTATATTATTAGTACTATATATCGCCAAAATATGATGATAGTGCTATTTTTGGACAATTTCTTGTTTCAAACATGAAGTTCTTCCCTTCCTTTCACTCTCTTTTTTTTGTCTCTAAAATTTCCGTTTGGACATTGGTCCTTTTATCTATTTCTATTGGTAATTTCTTTTGCCACTTTTACCATATTTCACCATTCCTTCTATTTATTTCCATGGGTAACTTTTTCCCCTTTTTTGGCCATTTAAACTATTAATTGAAATTTCTATAATAGTTTAACGGCTAGTGTGTTTCACTCTCTTGTCTCCGTTTGAGGAGGTCCTAATTTGAGCCAAATTAGAAACAAATTATCCTGATTTGGATAATATAAAAGATTTAGTGATAAAAACCAACTCAATGAATAGAATTCGGAAAATTGATCTCTTTGAAGGAGATTGAAGAAAGAAGGAGATTGAAACTTGGACGTATGGATAGAGATCATTAATATTTATTTAAAACTAGATTTTTAAGTTTCCCGTATGATTTAACATTTCTTTTCTTTCCCCGAAACTTATCTTTTTCATTCGGGTGCTTTTGAGTTTTGATTTGCCATTTCACTTTCTGTGATTTACACGCGCCATTATTTTCACTGGAAAACATGTGGTCTATTGCTTATTGGTACATGATGTGATGAAGATTGATGATAGTTTCATAGATTTGCTTCTTTATTTTTCATTAATTATAAAGTCATTTTCATTAAAATTAGAATATTAGATAAACTATACCGAAAGTGAATCAACATGATTTACGTGGAATTAAAAAAAAAATCTTCTTCACCTCGATTACCAAAGAATGGGAGGAACTCATGAGTCATGAACATGTGATATATCATATATATGCTTCAAAAATAATGGTACTAAAAAATAATATCACATACCTTTAAGGAGTTGGGTAAGGATATGCATCACCTTATATATCAAATTTTGCTTTGTTAAAGATTTATTGGTTTGTTTGTTACTTTTGATAGTTTATTTAAGGGATAGTTTTTTTAGTTAGGATTAAATTCTCATTAAATGTTTCGACACATAGATTTTGTTATTTGAGGTTATTAGAATCTAATTCTAACTACTAAAATTAAGAATCTAGCACTTTAGTATCAGGTCAAATGCCCGATGATTGGACATATAAAGATTCATTATGATTATAAAATGAGATTTCACTTCTACCTTTAAAATAAAGACTAATTAAGGTCCCTTTTTACCCCCTAAATTTGTTTAAAATTGATCTTTTGTTGCCTAAACTTTAATTTGGGACTTTTTGTCCCCTAACTTGCAATATGAGGACATGTTAGTCCATCTCAAACGGTATTGCTGACGTGGCAAGGCCACATTGCACCAAAATACCACGTGGCAAGGCCACGTTAGACCAAGGCACTGACGTGTAGCAATATTGTTTGATGGGGACTAAAATGTCTTCAAATTGCAAGTTCAAGAGGTAAAATATCCAAAATTAAAATTTATGGGACAAAACGTTAAAATCATCCAGAATCAGAAAGGGTCCACATCCTATTTAGTCGAATTATCAATGACTAATTGATCATGAAAAAAAAAAATATTCGGAAGCATGCAACTGTTTACTTTAGTTTGTATATAGTCGGACGAAAGTCCTTTAGAGGTTCCCAATTCAAAGTGATTATCACGTTTTTTTTTTGTTTCTACTGTATTTTATTTTATTTTCCCTCATCCTTTGTCGTATATGAAACTATGTTTCAAACTTTGATCTTATTATTATTAATTTTTGGAAAAAGAAGCATGGGATCATACTATAAATAGACATTTCTTTAGCTATATGTATCATCATCAAATTATAACTCTCATCTCAATGGCGTTAATGTTTACCAAACTTCCCTTCCCATACCCCAATGCTCAAATTGTCCTTAATAAATCTTCACCCATTATAATGAGTTCTGCATCTTCGTTGCCTATTGTTCCTACTAGATGTAGCGTTGCTCAAGATCACAAACTTGTTTCCTTAGAACACCTTGACTATCGAAGTGGACACCTCACCATTACTGTGAGTAATTTGCTTTCATAATATTATTAATTTATGTTTTCGTCACTGTTTTTCTGTTGAATTCGGAGCCAAGTTAACTCTCTGTGATCTTGCAGGATGAATTTCAAATTGAACATGCAAACAAATTGGAGTCCTTCAAGCGTATATTGAGAGAAGTTGGAGAAGATCCATCTCAAGGTTTGGCCATGATTGATGCTATCCAGCGCCTAGGAATCGACCATCATTTTCAAAATGAGATTAAACATGTTCTGCAAAAACACTTCTCTCTGCTGTCTTGTACTAATTATGCAGATAATCTTCATGAGGTCGCCCTTCGGTTTCGACTACTTAGACAAGAAGGTTACTTTGTTCCAGCAGGTGTGAAGAAACTGCAAATTAATTTCGAGCCTGTTTTATTTTTATAAGAGTTCATACGAAAATTTAAAACAGGATTTTTTTGATCTGTTTATTAGTAGTAATTACTAACGGAAATGGGTTTTTAAATGCAGGAGTGTTTAACAGGTTCAAAGACAAGGGGGGAAATTTCAGACAAGAACTACGAAGGGACATCAAAGGATTGATTGAATTGTTTGAAGCTTCACAATTAGGCATAGAAGGAGAAGACATTCTTGATGAAGCCAAAGAGTTCTGTTCCCAGACCCTGAAAACATGGGAAAGTTCAGAAATGGGCCATTTTGCAATAAGGAACACACTGGACCAACCTTTTCATAAAAGCCTATCAAGATTCAAGGCGAGGGACTTTTTGACCAACTTCCAATTCACAAATGGTTGGATTAATGTCCTCCAAGAACTTGCTCAAATAGATTTCAACATCGTCCAGTCATTACATCAGAAAGAGATAATTAGCATTTCCAAGTAAGATAATATACATATGGTGCTGTTTAATTATTACTCCCTCTGTCCCTAAAATAACTGTGGGTTTTTTGGATGAATCTGATTCCAAAATGGGACCTGATTCATCCAAAAAACCGACAGTTAATTAGGGATAGAGGGAGTACTAATTATTATTTATCGTACACAAACTTTTTTTCCCACCCAAAAAGTTCCCGACACTAAAATGTTCTTTGTATGATTTTTCAATGTGTAGCTGGTGGAAGGAATTGGGTTTAGCCAAGGAGTTGGAGTTTGCAAGAGACCAACCACTAAAATGGTACATTTGGTCCATGGCTTGCCTCACTGACCCAAGCTTGTCAGAGCAACGAATTGATCTAACAAAACCCATTTCCTTAATCTATATAATCGATGATATCTTTGATGTTTATGGGACACTTGATGAACTCACTCTTTTCACTCAAGCTATCGATAGGTATAAATTTTTTGTAACTATAATATTCATGATATTTTTCTCAATAGTCCATAGGCAACAAAAGTTTACTAATTTGCTCATAATTTGCACATAGATGGGATTACGAAGCCATTGAAGGACTACCAAAATACATGAAGATATGCTTCAAAGCTCTTGATGATATCACCAATGAAATTAGCCACAAGGTGTACAAGAAGCATGGGTGGAATCCTGTCAATTCCTTAAGGAAGGCGGTATGAACGCTCTTTAATTATAGTATACTAGCTAGTAGCCAAAAATAATTCATTTTTTGTGTTTCACTTTTTGTTTTTGCAGTGGGCCAATTTATGCAGAGCATTTTTGGTCGAAGCAAAATGGTTTGCCTCCGGGAAGCTGCCAAATGCCGAGGAGTATTTAGAGAATGGGATTATCAGCTCAGGGGTTCATATAGTGCTAGTTCACATTTTCTTTCTACTTGGTGAAGGCTTAAATCATCAAAACGTGGAGCTAATTGACAACAATCCTGGCATGATTTCATCCACCGCAACTATCCTTCGTCTTTGGGATGACTTGGGAAGTGCCAAGGTATAATATATATTTTCACCTTCAAATTAGATCACTTGCAAATTGCAATTGAAATTTCAAATTAAGCCTTACAAACCCAAATGCTCATATTAAATTTATGTAATTATATGTTGCATTAATTAATGTAGGATGAGAATCAAGAGGGGAATGATGGATCCTATGTTGATTGCTACATGAAGGAACACCAAGGCATTGAGGTCGAAAGTGTTCGAAAACGTGTCATCCAAATTATTTCAAACGCTTGGAAGTGCCTCAACCATGAATGCCTATCTCGAAACCCAATTTCGTTATCTTTCGCCAAGGCTTCTCTAAATATTGCAAGAATGGTTCCTCTCATGTACAATTACGACGAGAACCAATGCCTTCCAAGCCTTGAGGAGTACATGAAATCCCTCCTCTATGAAAGTGTTTCCATGAAATCTCTTTTCTGAAATCACAAAAGCTCTTTAGTTTTTTGCCTAGCAACTCTAGCTATAGTGGAAAAGTCCATGCTCAAAATCGAAATTCAACATTCGGAAAATTTGAAGTTGTAAACGTTAGTACTTGTGGAAGAATCCTATTAGAGTTTAAATTATGAGTTTTACTACACAGCTCAAAAATTTGATGCGAAATTTGGTTCCCATAACGTGTTCTTACACGGTTGGTTCAGCAAACTGGTCCCATCACTACTTGAATGGAGTTTTGCTGCATAACATGGGATGACTAGGGGAAAAAATCCTAGTCAATTTTTCGGACTGTATGAAATTTCCCTTAAATTATAATAGCATGATCCTAGAAAGGGGTCTTTCAAATTATGCATTTCAAGCGGTTTATATTGCATTTGAAAAGTTAAAACATATTAAGATTAATCAAAACTGATTGAATGCGTCTCCATCCTATTTTAAACACTTCAAATTAATCAATGGTTTGGTCACAGTACTCTTCGAATCGATATTATTATTGAGGTATTCTGTTTTCAAGAGGATAAGAAATATTGTGAGGTTGAAGTATAAGAACAAAACAACATATGAAACACGCTTTAATTGAGATTCCTTAACTTTGATTACTTATAAAGACAAATTAAAGACACTGGACGTTTAACGTTTTGATTTATGACCTGTACGATATTTGTTCAATACCCCACACAAACAGTATAATCATGTGTTGAATGTTGATGATTACTGCTAATGCATTCCGAAGTCCAATAATTTTATTTGTTTTGACATCTTAACCGACATTATGTAAAACTGTACGAATTCTACGCGAAAAACGTTCCTTAATTTGTCTTTCTTTCCCCTTTCCTTTTGGCCTTTGGGTGCAAAATTTTCCATTGATTTTGAACCAAATGATATTGAAAGTGTGAATTAGTAAATAGTCCATAGTCAATCGACCGATGGACATGCGGCCATTTTTCTCTCTAATGAGTTATAGCACGTGACGTTTTTTTCATTCCTATTGCCAAACATTATTCAAACTCTTCGGCCACTTTCACAAGTGCCAAAACAACACAAAATATATATGATTTGATTTTTTGAAAGCATGTTATCCACAATATTATTCATTTAAATTAAATTAATAAATACTTGATTTATAAGGGTTGCACAGCTAATGATCTTATTGATGTTTGCCACTGCTTTCAAATTCTATTGTGAGCTGCCTAACCTCCCTATATATTATTCATGCATGCTTTGGCTGCAAAGCTCAGGACCGAGGGATTATTAATAATGATCCCCCATCAAACTTTAGATGATTAAATTATTAATTTCAATGGGATAAAAGATATTATAACTAGGGTAATTATTTGATACACCGGTGGTGTAAATTTTGGACTCCACAAACGGGATGCAGAGTTGACACATGTCCATTTTTTTAATTAATTAAGTTTTAAATATTTCAATCTAGTCCCTAGGGGACACATGTCACCCTTCAGGACCCACATGCGTAACCTGCTAAACTCCACTGATGCTGTATTGTATAATTTACCTTCTAACTATTAATGTCAAAAAAAACTTTTCGTAATATCTTCTACCCCATTGAAATTAATAGTTCCTCTAACAAGTTAAATAGTCCCTTGATTATAAATTTGTGATTCGAAATCTATATCTTTGGGCTGGACTCTAAGAGAGTTTGAAGGCTTTGATTTCATATTGGATATGAACCCAACTTCAACTTTTCAAATTGAATCGTTTGGGTCTAACCAATTCCAGGATCCATTTTTTTTTTTTGTAATATGTTAAAACGGCCTATATGAGGCCCAGATGAAATTGTACCAAAATATGAAAATCAATGAAATTATTTTTATTATTTCTTCCAGTGATAAATAATAAAAAACATAAAAGCAGAACAAGCATAATCTTCCTCCTTCAGGCTCCAATCCTACTCAGACTTGGGCAATTCCAGCTTATAATGAAATTTCGACTTGCCTAATTCTACGAGTTGTTTAGCTTCTTCAATTTTCGAGTCATTAACTAATTCATTTATTACAGAATTCAGCAACAATCTAGAATCATTATTGCTCTTGCCCCATCGATCAAGAAGCTCCTTACAGAGCTCAGCTGCCATTTCAAGCTCATCCTTGGTACACAGGAAGTAAATAACCCTAAAATAAGTAACTCGATCCGGAGAAAGACCATTTTTCTTCAGCTCACCATACAATTTCATCACTTGCTTTAAATCCCCGTTAATGCAATACCCACTGATCAAGACATTATAACTATTAGTGTCAGGTTCAATTCCTTTACTCCTCATTTCCTTCAACAACTCAACTGCTTTCGATACCCTTTTCTCATGAACCAATCCTCTTATCTTCGAATTATAACTCCAAGTGTCAGGAACAACATTCTTCTCTTCCATTAATCCCCATATTTTCTCTGCATCAGCAATCCGACCATTTCTAAAAAGCCCATCAAGCAGCATGTTGAATGTGATTATATCAGGTTCTACTCCCTTCTTCTGCATTGTATCAACCATGGACAATGCTGACATAAAAGACTTCGTCTCACAATGCGCCTTAATAACAATGTTATAAGAAATCAAATCAGGCTCAATTCCTAACTTTCCTGGTAACTCCTTGAACAGTTTCTTGACTTCACCGAACTCCTTTGAATAAGTAAACGCTGATAAAAGGGCATTAAAAGACAACACTGTACGGTCGCATTTTAGTTCAGGCATTTCATCGAACAGTTTCCTGGCATGTCTAACCATGCCTGCACTGCCGTAAAGCTTGATTAGACGGATGACGAAATGTTCCTGAGAGATCTCTTGATACTTCTTTTGGTGTTGAAGGATGTCATCTATCAATGAGAATTTTCCCCGGGCTTTAAGGCGGCTAACAGTGTAGTCATAGGTTTTGTTGTTGTTGCGGAATTCGTCAGATTCACAGTTTTTCTTGAACCTTTTTACTAATCTTTGGAGATAGCCTGCCCTTTTTTCAAGTTTGAAGGGGGGTTCGCTGGAAGTTACGGCAGAGCTAATGGTGGATTTGGAGGTAGATTTGCCGGAGGTTACGACGGTACTAATATTGGGTCCGGAGGAGGGCTTGGTGGAGGTTGGGGTGGCGCTTCTGGTGGATTTGGTAGTTGAAGACACAGAAGGTTTTCTGAAAAGGCCAGCAAGGCGGCGCATGGAAGAGGCTTCCGCTGCTTTGCTCATGTCTCCCTCTGATTTTGCTCTATCTCCGATCGTTTTTAACTTTTTATATTAATGTTTAAGTCACATTAAAAATGGACTTGAAATGAAAGTTTTTAATAAATAAACAAACATGGTAACATCTGTGCTAATTATTTTGGCTAAAATCTCAATTAGGACCCTAAATTTTGCCAAAAAGATTAAATAAGTGCCCAAACTATGAAAAGGTCAAATTAGTGCCTGAACTTTTCGATTTGGGGCAATTCAGTCCAAAATGTTAAATTATAAATCTGTTAAATGTAAATAATCCAAAACAT